>AWOL01S0000502.1:211034-249987 GCA_000715115.1 Nicotiana otophora
CGACCCCCCATTGCTTATGATAGCCCGCGGAGTACCAAACCTTGTGAAAATATTCTTCTTCAAGAACGCCACCACACTTCCCGCTTCATTGTTGGGTAGAGCAATGGCCCCAACCCATTTAGACACATAGTCAACCTCGACTAGGATGTAGGTGTTTCCACAAGAACACACAAAAGGACCCATGAAGTCATTACCTTACACATCAAAGATATCAATCTCCAAACTGGTAGTGAGAGGCATTTCATTCTTCTTCGAGATTCCACCGGCCCGTTGACTTCATCACATCTTTTCTCTAAATCAGTTGCATCCTTGTAAAGAGTGGGCCAATAGAAATCGCAACTTAGCACTTTGGCAGCCGTTCTTGCTCCACCATGGTGACTACCATATGGCGAAGAATGACAAGCCCCAAGAATATCACTTTACTCTTATTCCGGTACACATTTTCTAATTACCCCATCCATACAAATCGGGAAAAGGTATGGCTCATCCCAATAATAATCTTGACAATCCCGTTTGAGCTTCTTCCTTTGATTTGAAGAGAAATCTTCCGGGATAATTCCACACACAAGGAAGTTTGCTAGATCCGCGAACCATGGCACCTCCTTCATTGAAATAGCCAAGAGTTTCTCATCGATGAAGGAGTCATTGATTTCAAGTCCATCATGCGGTCTCCCCTCCTCCTCCAAATGAGACAAGTGGTCCGCCACTTGATTTTCACTCCCTTTGTGATCTTGGATGTCAATATCAAACTCTTTTAACAAAAGCACCTATCTCATCAATCGAGCTTTGGAATCTTTCTTGCTCATAAGATAATAAAGTGTTGCATGATCCGTGTGGACAATAACTTTCGCACCCATCAAGTACGGGCGGAACTTCTCAATTGCAAACACAATGGCAAGGAACTCTTTCTCCGTAACGGTGTAGTTAACTTGGGCACCATTCATGGTCTTACTAGCATAGTAGATGTCACGCCCCGACCTTAGGGAGCGCGACCGGCACTCAACTGAGATACCCTAGTTAAGCAAGCCTGTTAGATGCCTTCTACCCAACCTTTCCCATTAACAATACAAGAACCAGTACAGGTGATAGACATGAGAAGAGTCAAGTGTTCCACAATATTTTCCATTATTAAAGGATATTCATTTATGATTTCCAAAATACAACAAGTTTACTGATATGATGAAAACATGTTCGCCCAAATACCAACACTTACTGTTTTAATTCCCAACATCATATTCCACCCACAACCTGTCTACGGAGCCTCTAAGTACAAAAAAAGAGTAGTAGTCCATCTACCCACGAATAATGTGGTTTGACATATGATGCGAAAGAAAGGTGTTACCAAGAGTAGTACCACCATGTGCGCAACATGCCGTCCGATCTCCACCCGATAGGCTAGGCCACCTTTCCACATATGCCATGTGGGTGGACTTCCCAATTCCATCTAATATCATTCTCATCCTAAATAAGGGTAATAATAACAATCCACGCCTACACCGGCACGTGTAGTTTCGAGTGTGGGCCTTATGACCCACCCTTCCTCGGTTTGCTAATGAAACTCCCAAAAATATATTTATTTTTGCACACAAAGGTAATATAATTACAAATGTATTCAACTCATCGTCTCTCACATTGTATAAACCTTTATTAGTATTTTCAACCACAAAATTTCCTTGGCTCTTTTGGCTATTCACAAGATTCTTTATTCATGGCACGGCGGCCGTATTTCATATTCCACACTTTCTTTTCTTTACTTTCAAGGATCACCATACAACATCAACATATAGAATATTCCGGAAATCACAACTTTAAGTTTATTAGCAATAAAGACTTTAAACACAATGAATTCCTTCCCAAGAAATTGAGTAAAATGGTTGGCAATCAAAGCACAAGTTAGAAGCATAAACGAGTAACACATCATTTAATCTTGAAATACCTTTCCCAAAAATGGCAATACACAATTTCAACTCATGAATATATATAATATATGAAGACACATTGGAAACACTTGCAAAGCATAGCATTAGTTAAAACAGTCACGTTTGGGCACAAGTATAACTCTCATTATTGGCACGGTGGCCACACTTTCCATTTCCAACTCCCTTCTTTCACTTTCAAGCATCCTTATATATTATCAACAACAAGGCATTTTAATTCAAGACTTTAGATACACATTTGAGCAACTAACCAAATTAAGGGTCTTAGACACATGTGATTTCTTACACAATTCGACATGCTAGTTTTCATTAGAATCACGCTTCAAATCATAACATATTAATACACATCCCATGTTTAATCACCTTTTAACATAGTAGCTCAACAAAGAAGAACGTTTGGAATACAATTTGAACGCATATATCTTTTGACACAAGGCTTGTTCGAAATAATCAATTTATAATGAGCAACACGGGACTTACAAGGTCATTGCGGGGTTCAATTCTAAAAGAGGAGTTTAGCCAACATACCTTGTTTGAGATTTCCTTAAGTTACTACAATGTCCCAATACTTCTATCAATAACAATCTATTGGAAACTAGCGAAAATCGCATAATAATTAGAAGGATCCGTATGGTGTAACTCTCTTAGGAATTTTGTCAAACACCTAGTATACAAAATAAACTACAAAGCTCTACAATGGTAATCCCTTCCTCCCTCAACCAATTTCAACAAGAAACTAAACAAAATGGTTCATTAATCCCACATACTACAACATATAGTCACATGAATGGCCTATATCCAACACCCACAATATACTAGAACTCATAACCTCTTGAATGAAAGCTTAGAAGTAGGACTTACCCGGATAGATGATAATCTAGTGGTTGGTTTCCTTGATTCTTGAAGGTTGGTGCAAGATTGGATGATTAGAGTGCTAGGTTTCTTCCTTCTCTCTCTAAAATACTCTTACCTCTCTCTAAAATCATCAGGAAATCACCCTAAAAATAAACCTCAAAGACTATTTATCAAAATGGGGTCGGGTTATAAAAATAGAAAAATGGACTCCCTGAACTCAAGTCTGCGGTCGCAGAATTGACCGCATAACAGGTATGTGGTCTGCAAAATGGACCGCGAATATGATGCCAAAAACTGGGTTGCACTGGACAGGTCTGCGGTCCGCATACCACTTATGCGGCCGCAGAATGGGCCACAGAATCGCCCAACGAAATTTCCTCATGCTAACTCTGCGACAGAAGTGCGGACCACAAAATAGGTATGCGATCACATAATGGACCGCGAAACAACCCTCAAATTTCAACAACTCCCTGCTCAGCTCTGCGATGCTTATACGGCCCGCAGAATGGATTTGCGGTCATGAATCTGACCGCATAATTGGCCCTCCAGCAAACAGTTTTCCACTAACACCTCAATGTATTCTTCAACCCAAAAAGTTCATACCGCGCGAGCTTGCTCGCCGCGAAGAATTTCTACAACCCTTAAACACGTATGCCTACCTTGACACCACGAAACCTTAAATTCCTTGGCCAAATTTTTGGGGCCTTACATCCTCCCCCTCTTAGGATCATTCATGCTCGAATGAGGAGTAGAGTCCACCCAGAACACCCAACATAATTCATATCCTCCTTTCACACATCACAATCCCCCAAATTTGCCAAATTGTTCAAAAATTTCAGCAGAGTCTCCTCTGTAATCGGGCCTATCCACCTGCTAAAGAATCACCAAAACCACCCTAACAACATATCCATAACTCAATAAAGCATCATAGTATATATCATCAATACTGATCTCAACATTAAGGGTGTTACATTAACATAAGTTGTATCTTGACATGAATTGTACATATTTAAATCATACCATATAGAAAGTACCTTTTAACCACAACCATTTGGCTCTACAAACGAGTGATAATATTCCCTTTCCACAACACTCTCGGCCATCGAGGCTACCTCCTCGACTCACAGATTAGCCATAGCACTTGACGGAGGCAATCTCAATTTCCAGACTTATCTAACAAGAATGACAATTAGGTACCTCTCATAAGCTAATTACCCATTAACTTCATCTTCCATAGCTTCCACCGTAATGATAGAAAAACGACTCCCAACTACCCTTTCGGGCGTAGACACATGAAATACCAGGTGCATGGATAATAACGATGGGGGACGCATCATACTCATAGCTTGGCCTATTTCTGTCAAGATTCCATAAGACCCAAATATAAACTACACCTATCTTACTTTTATTAACAATTCACATAGTATCTTCAGGGAGAAGGTCTGGAGAATAACCTGTTCACTCTCTTCAACTCTATATCTCAACGTCAGATACCCAAATTAAACCTTTGGCGACCTTCAACCATTATTCTATGATGTGCTAGAATGAATATGACTATAAAGTTCCTACCCAATAAGCTCAATCATGGAATGATGCTTCTTCTTTGACATGTTTGAACCTATAACTCTCAATAGATCGGATGAAAAATCTACCTCGACAACTCTCGATGCCTCAAACACGTAAGCCTACCTCGACACCACGAAACCTTAAATTCCTTAGCCAAATTTTTGGGGCCTTACAGTATACCGGATGAAAGATCTTGTTGATGTGACTCCCCAAAACAGCCTCAACCGATACGTCACTAGCATCACACATGAGCTCAAAAGGAATACTCCAATTATGAGCGGTGATAATGGGAGTGGATGTCAATTTGAACTTTAACAATTCGAAGGCTCTCATGCATCTTTCTCTAAAAGCTTGCACAACGGGTTCACCACTTTAGAGAAACCCTTGATGAAGCACCGATAAAACCCCGCGTGGCCTAAGAAACTCCGCACGCCTTTCACCGAAGTTGGAGGTGGAAATTTAGAAATCACCTCAATATTTGCCTTGTCGACTTCAATGCCATTCTTTGAGATCTTGTGGCCAAGGACAATGCCTTCCTCGACCATGAAATGACACTTCTCTCAATTTAGCACCAAATTCGTTTCTTTACATCTTGCCAATACTTTATCCAAATTTGCCAAGCAATCATCAAAGGAATTCCCAACCACCGAGAAGTCATCCATGAAAACTTCAAGGTAGTCCCCCACAATATCCATGAAGATAGCCATCATACACTTTTGAAAAGTCGTCGGTGCATTACATAAACCAAATGGCATCCGCTTGAATGAAAAAGTACCATAGAGACATGTAAAGGTTGTTTTCTCTTGATCTTCCGGAGCAATAAAGATTTGGTTGTAGCCTAATATCCATCTAGAAAGCAATAGAAAGCATGTCCAGCCAACCTATCAAGCATTTGGTCAAGGAAGGGAAGTGGAAAATGATTCTTCCTTATGACTTTAATGAGCTTGTGATAGTCCATACACACTCTCCACCCGGTCACCGTTCTTGTGGGAATCAACTCATTATTGTCATTAGTGACCACAATCATGCCCCATTTCTTTGGGACACATTGCACCGGAAAAGTCCACAAACTATTGGAAATGGGGTAGACAACCCCGGCATCCAACCATTTGATAATCTCCTTTTTGACCACTTCTAGCATAGCCTCATTGAGTCTCCTTTGATGTCCAATAAATGGTTTGGAGTGTTCCTCCAAGTTGATCTTATACATGCAAAATGTGGGGCTTATTCCCCGAATATCCATCCAATAGCCTTCTTCCTCTTATGTAGCACCGCCAATGTAGAGTCAACCTACACGTTAGTCAAACAAGAGGAAAGAATAACTGGTAAATTAGAACAAGGGCCAAGAAATTCATACCGAAGATGTGGAGGCAATGGCTTCAACTCCAAGGTCGGAGGCTCTTCAATTGAAGGCTTTGTAGGAGGAGTTTTCCAATTTTCAAGATCCAATGAGAGTTTCTAGGGTGCATAGTTGTACGACCCTATTCCTTGCAAAGAGCTCACATATTCCATGAAGCCATCCATCTCGTCACCATCAAAGTTGAGCAGGATGGACTCCAACATATCACCCACATTGATCATGGCACTTGTAACATCAATAATCACATCGTTCACCAAGTCCATAAAATAACACACTTCATTGCTATTTGGTTGCCGCATAGATTTGCACACGTAGAATACCATCTTTTCATCACCCACCTGGAAGGTGAGTTCTCCAGCTTCCACATCAACAAGAGCCTTCCCCATAGTAAGAAAAGGTCTTCCAAGAATAATCGGCACCTCATAGTCCACTTCACAATCAAGAATGACAAAATCCACCGGAAGAATAAATTTATCAATACGAACCAATACATCTTCAATCACTCCCAAAGGTGTCTTCATGGTATGATCGGCCATTTGTAATCTCATAGATATGGGTCTTGGTTACCCAATTTCCAAGGTCTTAAAAATCGAATAGGGCATCAAATTGATACTTGCCCCAAGATCACAAAGAGCTTTAGCAAACTCGGCACTTCCAATGGTACAAGGGATTTTGAAAGCATCAAGATCTTCCAATTTATGAGCCATTGTATGTACAATTGCACTCACTTGATGAGTGACTTTGATATTTTCAAAATTCATCAGTCGCTTCTTTGTCACCAAATCCTTCATAAACTTTGCATAATCGGGCATTTGTTCCAAGACTTCAACTAATGGCACATTGATCGAGAAACTCTTCATCATTTCAATGAACCTTTTGAATTGATTCTCGCCATTTTGCTTGGAAAATCTTTGAGGATATGGAGAGGAGTCTTAGGTAATGGTACCTTCGCCTTTTGCACTACTGTTTCCGGTATGTCAATAACGTGAGCCCTAGATGGGTTAACTTTCTCTTGAGTCTCTTCCACATTATCATCAATATCAATCCGAACTTCATCAATTGTTTGCACCACATTGTTCGAGACTTCTTCTTATTGTACCACTTGCTCATCATCCACAAGTTTCTTTTGACTTGAGGTGGGTGCATTCCCACATCTTTCACTTCTTATAGTAACGTCCATGGCATGCCCCGAGTTGTTCCCACCCTTTGGGTTTACCATTGTGTCACTTGGTAGTGCCCCCTTAGGACGAGAATTTAAAGCTTGAGATATTTGCCCCATTTGAACTTTTAAATTGCGGATCAATGTGTTGTGTGAGGCAAGTTGGTCATCGGAATCGACATTCTTTTCCATCATTTGCTTGAACATGTTCTCAATATGCCCCGTTTCATTGTTGGAAGAACAATTACCATGGGAAGGATAAAGAGGCGGGTTGCTCAGTTGTTGATACATTGGGGGTCTTTGAAAACCCGACCCCCGGTTGCCTTGATTATTGTTCCATCCACTGTGATTGCTACCTCCCCAATTACCTTGATTATTGCCATTCCAATTTCCTTGATTGTTGTTGTTATGCCAATTCCCTTGACTGTTTCCACCACTCCAATTACCTTGGCTCTTAGAATTCTAATTGACTTGATTGTTTTGAGGTCGCCATTGTTGTTGATTTGGGCCTTGAAAATTGTTTCTTTGCCCTTGAAAGTTGTCCACATATTGCATCTCCTCTTCTTGGTCATTGTAAGAATCATCTTGATCAAACCCACTATCATCTTGCACAAAATTGTCCACTCGTTGTTGCACTTATGGACCCTTGGTTTTCCATTTGTACACCATCATGTTTACTCCCTCCATGGCATTGACTTGCCTAGGATTTTGCACTTGTTGAAGTTGAGCCTTTGCTAGTTGATTCATGGTGGTAGTCAATTCGGCTATGGCTTGCCCATAGTCATGCAACTCTTTGTGGAGGTGAATCACGTTGGGATCACCTGTGGAACGTTAGCCCGGGATTGCCATGCCGATGATGTATCCACCATTTCATCTAAAATCTCACACGCCTCCGCATAAGGCGTAGTTATGAAGTTCCCACCGGCAAGTTGATTTACTACACATTGATTGATTGTGTTGATCCCACGATAGAAAGTTTGTTGAATCATGTTCTCCGTCATATCGTTGTTGGGACATTATTTAGCCATTGTTCTATATCACTCCCATATCTCATGTAGTGGTTCATTGGGATCTTGCTTGAATGCTAGAATCTCACCCCTAAGTGTAGCCATGTGCCCCGGAGAGAAGTACTTAGAAATGAACTTTTCCGCCAATTCATCCCAAGTGTGAATGGAATAGTTCGGCAAACGTTCCAACCAATCTAAAGCTTTCCCCCATAGAGAGAAGGGGAAAAAACTTAGCCTCAAAGCATCCTAGGAGACATTGTTTTGTTTACTCCCCCAACACGTGTCCACAAACCCCTTTAAATATTTGTATGCATTTTGACCTGGAGCACCGGTGAAGAAGCCTCGTTGCTCTAGCAAAGTGATCATCACATTTGTTATTTGAAAGTTGCCCGCCCTAATATGGGGAGGGACTATTGCACTTACATATCCTTCATTGGGCAACACCCGGTGTGGAGCCTCTCGTGGTGGAGGTGGGCGTGGAACGGGCACATTGTCATGAGGCACTCGGCCTTTTCTATTGGCTTGAGGTTCAAGAGGAACCTCATCCACTTAATCATCCTCAATGTCCACATCCCCCAAAGAAATATTTTCGAGCTCATTATTTGCCATGGTCGCACCTGCAATTTCTCAAATACATTAGTAACGCGGAAGGAAAAGAAGATATTCCAAAAACATACACAAATATATAGCTAACACCGTTTTTAACTCACGGCAACATCGCCAAAAATTGATCGCGTCCAAATGCACACCTCTAAACAAGGTAGGAAACGGTCGATTGCAATTAGAGTAACCCAACGACTAGTCGGAGTCGAATCCATAGGGAGCTAGATGGGAGTTAGGGGTATATACTCTAATGCGCGAAATTAAATTATCTTAATTTACACTTCCACAAAAAGGGTTTTGTTTCTATTTCTAATTTTACACTAAAGTTTGCAGAATAAAGAAATAAGACTAGGATGATTGTTTTTGATGTTTTTCAAATTGGTAAAGAGTCTAGGTTTATGACCATTATCTAGGTGTTTGCCTAATGGGATAAAGACGTTAATGCTTGTTTTGTTGATCGGGGTGTGTTATAGCTATCAACTCTCAATTACCCACTCAATACCTCTCGGTCAGAGAGTGGTTTTTTCTAATTTGGCTTTCTCAATACCAAATGGGTATCACACAAAATAATTGATAAAAGCTCAAGTTGGGTTATTACTATCTCTAGGTTGAACCCTTTAATTGGGTTAATTAATCTTTAGATTGAACCAATTCCTTGTTAGCCAAGTTTTTCTAGACTAAGTCTCTCCTTCTCAAGTAGAGGCTAAGTCACATAGGCATGAACCAATGTTTGTAACCATTAATTCAACAAATTAAATCATGAACTAGGCTAAATAACAAATACCCAATCATGAATAGGCACTAATTTAATTACCCATAAGGTTAACATACTAGGGTTGGGTCACAACCCTAGTAAACATCTAGCTACTCATGCTTGGGTTTGAAGAAGAAGAAGAAGAAGAAGAAACACTAATTAAACTCAAAATGTAAGCTTAAAATAATAAAAGCTATTGTAAAACACACCAAAATATAGTAAACTTCCAAAAGAGGCAAAGCAAAATGCTACAGTTTTTGATGATGTCGAACCTTAATCTAATTTTATGAATCTCGTCTATTTATACAAGGCTGGAAATTTCGGATAAAAATGCCCTTCGGAAGGTTTTGCGGCCGCACAATTCCATGTGCGGTCCGCAGAATTCTTCATCTGGCAGGAGTTGGGATTCTATGGCCGCACAATTCTAAATTGCGGCCACGAGGTAGTATTTCTGCGGTCTACAAATTTAGCACTATGACTGTAAGGCCCTCTTCTGCATTCCGCAATAGTATGATTGCAGCCACAAGACAATTTTTTGTGGCCGCACAAATCTTGTGTGGACCGCACTTCTATGAAGCTCTGGACTTGGCTGTTTTGTCATCTCTCTGATCTTGGACTTGAGCCCTTCTTTTGTGGACGGATAATTCATGTGTGATCTGCAATTTGCACAAAAGTCTGCTGAGTTTTCCTTCTTTGGTTGCAGCCGCAGATGGAATTCTGCGGACCACAATTTCTTCTACGGCCCCAAAATTCCTTCTGCGGACCGCACTTTGTATGCTTCTATGCTCTTTTGTTGCCTTGTGCTCGGACTACTCCTCTTTGAGCCAGATTTCATCTCGAGAGTCCAACTTCAAACATTCCTGCAATTTTGCACATTTCATTAGTTTCGGGAACACAAAGCAATGCTTTTAGACTAAAACAAAAGCTAAAAGGCACTAATAAGTAGTCAAAATCCCCACTTATCACAGACCAAACTTATAAAATCCGAACACCCATTCAATAACGAGTCCAACCATACAAAAATTATTCAAATCCAACCCCAATCGCCTTTCAAATCCTCAAAATATGGTCTATGAAGTTTTCACAATCTTTTCCAACTTTTCTTACCCAAAACACTAATAATATGGTAAAAATAATTATGAGTTCATGTAAAATAATCAAATCTGAGTTAGAATCACTTACCACAATCAAATCCTTGAATATCTCTCAAACATTGCCCAAAACCGAGGTTTCTAGCTCAAAAGATGAAAAATGGAACAAAACCCTCGATTTTGAAATTAAGTACTGATGCCCAGTCATTGCCTTTCGCGATCGCGAAAACATACTCGCGATCGGGGAGAAACAATTTCCCCCGCTCACAAAACCTCTTTTACGATTGCGACAGCTCAGTCACGAATGTGATGACCAGCTTTCTCAACTTACGTGATCGCGTACCAGGACATGCGATCGCGAAGAACATCATGTGCCTCAGCCCCAACCTCTCCTCCATTATCCGCGAATGCGATCCCCCTCACGCGTTCCCTATTCACAAACTTCTCAAACACTGCGATCGTGTCCCCTTACTTCGCGAATACGAAGAGTAAAATTCTATCTGCCATAAACTACTCTGCGCGATCGTGGCACATCCTCCGCGAACGTGGTGGAGGAAACCATGCTTAGAAAACCAGCAATCCTATTTCAAGAATAATTTGTCTAAACTCAATCTGAAACACACCCGGGGCCTCCGTACAAATATACTAACAAGTCCTAAAACATGATATGAACTCGCTCGAAGCCTCAAATCACATCAAACAATACTAAAATCACGAATCGCACATCAATTAAAGCCTAATGAACTTATGAACTTCTAACTTCTAAAACTAATGCCGAAAAATACCAAACCAACTCCAATTGACACAACGGACCTATTCCAACTTCCGGAGCCAAAATCTGGACCCGATATAAATAAAGTCAACTCCCGGTCAAACTTCTCAACCTTCCAAACCTTCAACTTTCTAATTTTTTCCAATTCAAGCCAAAACTACCTACGGACCTCCAAATAAATATCCGGACACGCTCCTAAGTCCAAAATCACCATACAGAGCTATCGGAACCGCCAAAACTCCATTTCGAAGTCAACACTTTCAACTTAAGCTTCCAACATTGGGATTAAGTATCTCATTTTACTCCGAAACTCACCCGAACAAAACCAAACACCTCGGTACGTCACATAACCACAATATAATATAGATAAGGCAAAAAATAGGGGAACGGGGCTAAAATACTCAAAATAATCGGCCAGGTTGTTACAACCATTGGGTTCCATCACAGACTATGGTGTAATTTGGGTCATGACAGCTTGGTATTAGAGTATTAGGTTCACTTAGTTATCACGAGTCATGAGCAAGTCTAGTAGAGTCTTGCGGATCGATACGGAGACGTCTGTACTTATCTTCGATAAGCTATAAGGCTGTTAGGGGAACATCCCTTTCTTGATCCCTTGTCATGCAATTTGATTTTGGATGAAGCTTATGTTCTCGGTTTTTTCCTACTCATTCATACGCGATGTTGAACACTTGATATCAGTTGGGCCCCGATGAGTTGTGTAGATGCTATAAATATGGTGGTGGATACTTTTTCTTACATATGCGGGCGGACTACTATCGTCACCTTGTGGAGGGATGTTCAATCGTTTCAGTCCAGTGTTGATGTTACCCAAAGGTTCAGGGCTATACACGTTGTATTCTCATATTTCTCATGTTGTTATCGCGCTGTGTTGGTATGAATAGTAGGACGTTTACTTATGTGTTGCGGAAGTAAATACTTCAAGAAGAGGATTATTCGGTTCGTGATTGGAAGATTCAGTATTTAATTTCAGTGGAGGGAGGGGGCATTGGGCTACGAATATTTAGGCTTTCACTGATGAAGTGGCGAGATTATTTATCTCTGAACTTGATGGGATTCTTGTCTATGTTATTGTGTGTTATTCTTGTTTGAGCGCTCTAAGGCTCGTCAGTATGGTGGTATTCATTTGCTTGTCCTTAGGGACACGGTATTGCGAAATGGTGCTTGAGAAGATTGGAAATAATGGTGTGTTATGACTCTAGGATCGAATCGGTGTTTTCCATCATTGATGGTTTGAGGGTTATGATCCTCGAAAAGGCTCAGAGGTTGTGGTATTTTATTCGCTCTTGTGCTACGAAGATGGAACATGATTTGGGGCTGCATTATCAGTGGTGGATGATGAGAAAGAGCATGGTGGGATATGTCTTGCGGTGGTTAAATTATTAGCAGGTCAAGTATGAGCAGTAGATACCGAGTAGTTTGCTTCGGAAGATGATTAAATCGAAATAGGAGTGGGGGCATGTCGTATGAATTTTGTAGTAGGATAGCCACATACTTTGAAAAAGCTTAGTCTGATTTGGGTCTTGGTGGACAAATAACTAAGTTTGTGTATTTTGCTTGAGATGGTGGCTTCTATACTTAGGAAGTTCGAATGTGACGAAAACATTTTGCTCAGAATGTAGAGGAATATTAATGCTTGATTATCGTTCTGAGATGCAATATAACTTTGAGTTTTAAACGTATGGTTGGACCTTTAGTTGATGTTAATTGAATGAATGGACTCTATAGCTGGTGGACGAGTGTGGACTTATGAGGTGTAATTGATTTCATAGTGGTTATAACTATGGCACTGTCGTTGGATGATATTGATATGGAGTTACACAGGTAGGCTATCTCCTGTGAGAAGGTTAGGGGTTGCATGATTACTTATGAGGTTCGTACAAAGAGTTTACCTTCTATTAAACGAGAGGCGTGTGCTACGATGTTGGTCTGGATCGCTGGAGGAAGATGGCGCGACTGTCAAGAGGTCAAGTGTTTATTTGGTGCCAATAATTTGGGATGTGTTATACTTAGAGCAACATGAAATTATGAGAAATTTAGTAGAGTAGCAGTCTGAGATCACAGTATTTGAGGAGGAAAAGTCATTGTGGGTTCTTGGGTTATGCGATCGTGGCTTAAAGCCAAGTGGGGGATCCTACCGTCGATAGTTGGGTCACATGGTCATGTGTCTTTGCAGTCTCTGGATTTCGGTACATTGGTGGATTAGTTATGATTGAGGAAAATGGCATCAGGGGTAGTTTGAGCAAGGAATTTGATGGGCGTGTGCTACATATCGCCTTATCAATTTATATGAAGGCTATGGAATAACTCAGATTTGATACTTTTTTGTGAATAGGATGTGCAAGGGGAAGGATTCATTCGGCTGCTTCTTTGCAGTACTCGTGTGCTAACGGAGCACTAGTTGTTTGGTTATATATTTAGGACTAGCTTAGAGTGGACGACTCTCAACAATGGTTCTCGTGGATTCAAGATTCAAGGTGTAGTGCCTGAGGGTTTTTGGGTTCATTGTGTGGATAAGGATTTAGTTTGGCAGTAGAGTGTGAGAGGAATTGGGGTAATTCTACATCATTGTTAGATTTGCGACGTGGTGTTAGAGAGATAGAAGAAATATCTTCGGACTCGCTGAAGGTCTCTGCGAAAGGGTGTGTTAGATGGAGGTGTTATTGCATGCATGAGGGGGTATAAAATGGCTTATGGGTACCGAGACGATGTGGTATTGTGATTTGGGGTCCCCTGGGATGAGTGTGGATTGAAATCCATTGTGTGCTGGGAAGAGAAGTGTTATTTTGCAAGCAAGTCAAGAAGAAATCTGAAGAAGACTTGCTTAGATCAGCACAGTAAAGTAAATAATCAATTCCTTCGGTGTGATAAGGCTATACAGGTGTTTTGTGGCTATGCTGGTGGGTTTGGCAGTTTGCATGACTCGGTTGATTTAAGACTCAGTTTTGATGGCTCGATTATGTGAAGATGGGTCCCCTAGAGTTTACGACGGTTTTGACCATGACTTGAGATTTGGTCTTCTACGGTAAAGGGAAATTGATTGTGTGTTGCAATTTTTCTCCTGAGTTGAGTTAGGTGAAAGAGGGTTCTAGCCGATGGAGCGCTATTCTACTAGCGATTTAGGATTTATGATTAACTTCTTGTACTCCCACGTATCAGCATGATAGGTGTAGTGAGCGGTGTGGAAGTGGGATTGAAGAGTCAAAGATGTGATTTAGTTTTGACAGGGACGTCACGAGATCGAAGGAGCGGGGGAGATTTTAGATGTTTAGAGTATACTGGCGCTATTTTAATGTCGCCTGAGGATGGTGTGTTAGGTGGAAGAGGCATTTGTGTTTTTGATTTGCGGATTATTGATTAGCACTATAGAAATAGTCTGGTTGTTAGCCATGGATGTACAGATTTTGCTACTTGGTAAGAAAGGTTGTGGGAGTATCTCCCATGGGATGATTGTGTAGGTGTGACGTGTCAGCCATTTAAGTAGTAGAGATTGAGATCAGGTATAGAGATTCTGCTATTGTCGTAGATTAGAGAGTTACGAATGAGACACGCCCTATTCCTTTGGTTGCGGACTATGGATATTTGTTCAGGATTTAATAGTTGATTATATGTATCATGGATGGGCCCATTGTGAATCTTTGGAAAGATATATATTTATTTTGAGGTGTTCGGAATCTGTTTAGAGGCCCATTGGTAGGCCTAATGTGAAAGTATATATTCTACACCAGATCGGATGTGTTTATTCAGCACAACATTTGTCTATGGATGAGCTTTCGGGCATGGTGGATGTTGTTCCTATCATCATCTATTTTTTATGTTACTTTTATGCTATGTAGGTTGTGAGGCGGCTTGATTATTCACACGTGTGTTGTAGTCTTGTGTAGGCTTGTGGTGTTATATGAGCGAGATGGCTCTAGAGATGCTGATTTGTTTAATTCACCTTAATCGTGCTTGGCCCCTTGTAGTGCATGATGTTATTCGCCTTCCCAGGGTTATGTTTATGTACTTGGCATGTTTATGGTTGTTATACGTATGTCTAGTGAGTATGAGCATTTTGGATCGATGGATATTCCCATGCAGATTTATTATGTGTAGATCGAATGGCACGCCACCACGGGTATTATGTTTAGATCGAGTTGCACAGCGCAATGGTATCATGTGTGGATCGGATTGCACGCTCCAATGGTGAGACATTGTGTATGATTCCTTATGCGATTTTCTGTGTTTTACTTCTCCTCTGTAGGATAGATTCATAGTATTTTATTTCGGTGATTATATCTATCATGCGTGCCAGATGGTTCTGTACTTGGGTTTCCTTTCCTCATTGGTCATATTCGATTTGTGTCTTGTTGGGCACACGGGTCACGTCGAAAGAGATTTTAGATGTGTCCGATGTGGCTTGTCAGTCGAGCAGCTTGTACTGGATGAGACGAGATTGTTTGACCTGGAATCAGCACAATTGGATTGGTATAATGTATGTTCGGAAGAGGAATGTCGCTAATCATTGCAGAATACAACAATGGTTCTTGTCGAGCGGAAGGGCTCCATGATTTGTTAGTTTGGCGGGTGGTTTCTGCACATATCTTTCATCGTTGCAGTATTGTGAAGGTTGGAAGATGGTTTTCACGTGTTATGAGGTGTGTTATCGGTATCGGGTTCAAACATTTACAGCTTTTGTGGTTAGATGATATTACTATGGGCACGTGAGCGGTGCGGTACATCGTGTGGTTACGACTTGGGTATATATGTATGTTCTAGCACAGATTGTGGAGATTGGAACAATGTATGTGTATTAGAATCGGGCCTTTTAGGCTGATTCCGGATGTTGGAAATTGGTTCTGGTGCTTGTTGGCCAAGGTAGCCGGAAGGAGATTTAGTTGGGGTTGAGCTAATGTGCTCATATGGATTGTGCTGGCACGGGTATATGCACGAGAGATATATCGTGATTTTGGCGACTTTGGAACGACTCTTGTCACGTTCGAGGACGAACGTACATTTAAGTGGGGGAGAATGTAACGATCCGACCGGTTGTTTCGAGCTCTAGCATGTCATTCGGTGGTTTGAGATTTTTAGTAGTTGCACTTTCTATACTATGAGTTGTACGTGTAGTTGGTTTTGATTTTCGAGAAGTTCAGAGTTGATTTGGGAGAATAATCCTCAATTCGAAAGCTCAAAGTTGGAAGAGCTTACCAAGGTTTGACTCTTGAGTACGACCTTGGAATCGAGATTTGAAGGTTCCAATAGGTTTGTAAGGTGATCTCGGACTTGGCGTATGTTCGGGTTGAGTATCAGATGGTCCGGAAGCGATTCGGCACTTATCATCGGAAGTTTGCATTAAGGTTTTGGTATTAGATAAGTTTGACTTGGAGTGGACTTTGAAGTTATCGGACTCCAGGTGGTCGGACTTCGAGTGGTGTTACAGGATCTCGGATAGGTTCATTTAGCTGATTGGAACTTGTGTGTAAAGTTTGGTTGTGATCCGAAATGTCTAAGTGTGATTCGGATGCGTCCGGTGAAGTTTGAAAGTTGAAAGTAGAAAGTTAATAGAAGGATTTTGATCGTCGATTCGTGATTGTGATGTTATTCATGGCATTTTGAGACTTTGGATAAGTTTGGATAAGGTATGGGGACCTGTTGGCATGATTGGATGGGGTCTCGGAGGCCTCAGGTGCGTTTTGGGACGGTTTCAGGCCATCTCAATTTTGCAACTGCTATTTTCTGGTGTGTTCGGAATGCATCGCGATCACGGATACAGGGTTGCGATCGTGAAAGGTGTTATGGAGCTGGGGGTTGCTGGTCTTCGCGATAGAGGGTGATGCTCCGCATTCACGTAGTGGCCCGAGTTGGGGCTCTGTGTTCGCGTAGGAGTTGGAGTCGGGCTGGGTGAGTTTATATTCGCGAACGCGAAGATGTTCTGCGTTCGCAGTGAAGGGGGTTGTTTGTGTTTCGCGATCATGGAAGGTCAGGCGCAATTGTGTAGGCTATTTTGGTTAGAATGAGTCTTTTTGCTTCGCGATCGCGAGGCTTTTGACTGGCATCACAATGGGTAATGTCTGGGTAGTGTATAAGAATACAAATCGGGACTTAGCTCATTTTCATCTCATTTCTCTCATTGGAGCCGATTTTGGGGTGATTTGAAGGATCTTTTCATCATCCATCACAAGATAAGTGATTCCTACTCATTGTGAGCTAAATACAAGAATTATATATGGAATTGAACATAAAAATTTGTAGAATTTGTGAGATTTTGGAAGAAAACCTAGAAATAGTATTTTTTGAGTTTTGACCACGAAATTGGACATGAAATTAAGAATAAATTATATATTGGATTTGTGGTGCTATAGGTAGTATTTATCTTCGATATGTTTGGAATCCGGGCGCATGGGCCCAGGGTTGACTGTGTTTACTTTTGTGTGGAGTTGGGAATTACTTCTAATTGATTAAATTACGAGTCTTTGAGCATATTTTGCTTGGTTTGTATGTTCTTTGACTAGTTTTGGATCGTTTGGCATTGGTTTGAGGTGTTAGAGAGGCGTTGGAGCCGGTTATCGAATTTCGGAGCGAGGTAAGTCTTTGTCTAACCTTGAAAGATGGAATTTACCCCGTAGATGCTATATTTATTACGTGTTGCGTGTTATGAGAATTGTGCATGTATGAGTTGACAAGTATCCGTGCGTATACTAGATTCATGATCATATCAGGGTAGACTTAGACTCACACCATATTTTCTTTAATATTATTACTTTAGTTATTCTTACTTGTTTAAATGCTTTAAGTTATAATTTAGACTTTGACTAGACTTGCGTAGAATATCAAAGTTTGTTATTTTAGATGTTTGACACGCTACTTGATCAATCGTGGAAATTATACTTCCTTTTTTTGGATTCCTCCAGCGTTGTACGTATTTGTCCGAAAGTTCCTTAAATTTATAACTCACACATATACTCGTGAGTAGGGCCAGTGACTCGTCAAGTTTCATTATTCATATGGGATTGGACTGAACGCTTCAGCAATACTATTATGGATCAGGCCATATGACCTCGATAGTATTATAAGATGCATCCATGGATCGGGTCGTACAACCTCGGCAGTGTATACTATTATTATGGAGCGGGTCATATGCCACAGCATAATATTGTGCCATTACTCTTATGGGTTCGGACCATTCGCCTAAGCAGAATCGTGTGTAATATTTGATAAGAATCAGCCTATCTATGAATCTATCTGACTTGAGACGTGGTATTTCCTGGTTAGTGACCTTACATGTATTCCATTCGAGGTAGTATTCGGCATTCGAGGCTTTTGTATTTACTCTTTTGATGAGGATCGTGTTCTGTACATATATCTGTTTGTCATTGATTTTTATTTGCCATGCTTCAATCCTATCTACCTTTACTGTACTTTGATTATTGGACCACTAGTAAGTGTCGATCTCGACTCATTATTACTACTTCTTCGGGGTTAGACTAGATACTTACTGGATACGCGTTGATTTACGTACTCATACTATACTTCTGCACTAATTGTGCAGGTACTGACAGGTATATTTGGCGGTCATCTAGGCGCGTAGGCGAAGTTGCTGAGGAGACTTTGTGGTGCGAGGCTCTCTATGTTATGATCAGTAGCACACGGAGTCCCCGTCTTACTCATTTACTATATTCCGTCTATTTTCTATTCGAGACAGTTGTTGTTGTGGTATTATACACTCTAGTAGATGTTCATGAACTTGTGACACCGAGTTTTGGGGTTTCGACTATTTTTCTTGGATGTATTTCTATTACGGCCATATTCAAATCTTGAATATAATGTTAGTATTTTTATAAAGACGGAGCTATTTCTCTTAATCATTTCACCATTGATTTAAAATGTGTTGTGAATCGCCTATCATCGTGTTGATTAAATTTATTGGCTTACCTAACGGAAGCGTTGGGCGCTATCACAGCCTATCGCGGGATTTGGGTCTTGACAGGATGGTGCCTCCTGCCTTTGAATCTCCAGTCTAGTCGAATGGGAAGCCAATAATTGCTTAAGAGATGCGGTTAGAGAGGCACTATAGATTGTAGTTAGTAAAGGATGGTGAAAGATTCATAACTTATCGGATGCAAAGGAATTGGTACTGGCATTACAAGGACTGAATTCATCATATTGGTCTGTGCATAACGCGTATGAAAATACTGGTCACCTTAGGGACAACCTACATGTAGTTTGTTTCTCCTTTATTAGAAAGAATAAAAATAGGTGTAGTCACCTTCTAGCTAGTTTTTCAAAGACTTTAGTACATAAAATATCTTGGGATGAGCAGTTTTCCATATGGCTTGTACATAAAACTTGTGACTCTTTTGCTTTGCTAATACATGAATATGAGACTACTCATTTTGATGGGGGAAGAAATCGGTTTAGCCCATTGAGCTAGGTTTTTGTAAATTCCTAGTCCCCACTTCTCCCCTTTGATTTTCAGCAAGCCCTATTCCTTTTTTTTTCCCTCTCATTTTACTTGTTAGCTCATTTACGCTGCACCACTTAACCACCTTTGGCTGCCTATCTCCATCGGCCAAAAATTATCGACATTGATTAGCAACCTCTGTTCACCTTTAAGTTACACCAATCGAATTGTCTCGTTCTCCACTACCAAGATCAATAACCCAAAACCTTCAAAATTCATTCCATCTCGACGAATTTCACAATATCAAAAATCTTTAGTTTCTTTCTTCTCAAATTCATGAAGCTACACTCATTTTCACCATGCAAAACCTACATAAAAAGGTAGATCTTGGATAGATCTATGATTTGGCATCGGTTTCAGTAAGTAACTCCGGCAACCAATTTTGCGGTGAGTCGCCGACCGCCACCCTAAAGCTCTAGCCTTGTTACTTTACTGTCTCAAGCTACTAAACATGAGGCTTTGAGTTTCCTTTAGTGTGATGGCCGGATTTCTACATAGTGACTAAACTTAGCACAATACCCCAAGTTTGATGGTTGCCTTTGGATATTTTAGTTATTTGATGTCGGGGTTCGCACTCCATGGCTTACAAAACTCATTTGATTATGATTAACCCTTGAATAGTTGATAATTCAAGTGCTTCACTAAGTATTTGTGTGTATTGCCCTACTCTTTACTTTAATTTAATATTAACTTATAGTTGTTGATTAATCGAAGCTTTGAGTAGCTGAATGATCTAACTAATTGTTAACTAAGCTATATGTTTAATTCAGTATATTTTAAAGAGAGTAAATGAGGTATATTTTAATGTGTATATACTTTGTATATATATGTATGTGAATTGTGTATATATGTGTATAAGTTATATATTCGTGTATAACCATGTATACACAGTTATATAATGGTAAGCCTTCTGGGGTATATATTTATATAATAATATATATTTAAGGTATATACTTGTATAACTTATGTATATATAAGTATAACAATGTATATAAGGTATTTAATAGAATAAAAAGTAAAATGTTATTTAAAGTACTTGAGTAATAGGTGGGTACAATGCAGAGAAATACAAAAGTAAAATTTTAAAAAAATTAATAGTAATACTGAAAGAGACCACCTATTATAAGTAACTTGGCTATTCTAGGTATAAATATTTATTGGGCTATACTCACTAAAAACTGTTTGTTTGGGCTATACATATGTGTAAGTATCCATTTGGCAATCGTTACTTTTATGTTTTTCTTCTACTATCAGTATTACAATATATAAGTCAAATTAATACTTAAAATTCCGTATCTAATCATTATCATATCATAACGAAATGAGCATATTAATCCGTGTTCCTTGACATGGCTAATTCCAATGCCAGGTCGATGTTTTGCTATTAAAGTTGTAATAATAACTACTCTTGATAGTATTATTCTATTGGTTGGTATAAAATGTAAAGAGGGTAAAAATTTACCTGCACATGTTTACACCCATCCAATAAACAAATAACACATGTCATATTATCTAACTATAAGTATTAGTCTTTAATCATAGTTAATTACCATGTATTTTCCATATTATCTTAAACTATAATATTAAAAATACTTAATAGAGTCTTGCAAAGCTCCGGTCTAGATATGTAACGTTAATGAATGACGGCATTAATTTCTTGTTCACTTTCTATGCCATCACTGGCCTCTACAAATACAAAAATTAATTTTCTTCTACTAGGGTAACTATCATTATTTATATATACATTTTAATTTTGAAAAATATATTGAACATTGTAAACTTAACAAAGAAGCATTTACTTTAGCATACTCTCACTGGAACACATATGAAGATTAACAAACGAAAAAACTTTACGAAATAGAACTTTGCTTTGCACAGTTATATTGTTTCAGCATTTACTTTAGCAAACTCCTCTTGATGACGCAAAACTTTGAAAGTAGATCGGATCGAAAATAAAAGAACATCATAAGAACACCTCAATAAAAGAAATAAGAACTAAAAGAACTGACGGCAACCCTGATTCTTTTTAATTTATGTCAGTATGACTTAATTCTATTTTTTATTTTTTATTTATTTAAAATAAGACTCCTAATAGACCTTATATTGTGTTCTATGATTACCTTAACTACATTAGGTGTAAACACCCGGTGCGGATAAGTATTTACCATGTAAAGAGGCAACAATAAAAACCATACATGCATACATGTTTTTTTGCTTTTTAAAAATTATGTCTCCAGAACAGCACAAGATTAAAAAATAAGAGTTCTCTAGTTAACGTTTAAATTTCAAATTTTATCAAATTATGTTCTAATGAAAATGCTGTTGCAAAATATTTGTGAACTTTTAAAATAATTATTCCTTCCTTTTTATGTTCGGTGAAGTTTGAAAGTTGAAAGTTGAAAGTTAATAGAAGAATTTTGATCGCCGATTCGTGGTTTTGATGTTATTCGTAGCATTTCGAGACTTTGGATAAGTTTGGATAAGGTATGGGGACTTGTTGGCATGATTGGATAAGGTCTCGGTAGCCTCAGGTGCGTTTCGGAATGGTTTCGGGCCATCTCCCTTTGATTTGCAGTTGTTGGTTTCTGGTGTGTTCAGTATGCATCGCGATCACGGATACAGAGCCGCGATCGTAAAAGGTGATCTAGAGCTGGGGGCTACAGGTCTTCGCGATAAAGGGTGATGCTCCGCATTCGCGTAGTGGCCTGAGTTGGGGCTCCGCGTTCGCGTAGGAGTTGGAGCCGGGCTGGGTGAGTTGGTGTTCGCAAACGCGAAGATGTTCTGCGTTCGCGGTGAAGGGGGTTGTTCGTGTTTCACGATAATGGAAGGTCAGACGCAATCGCGTAGGGCTATTTGGTCAACAGGGGTCTTTTTGCTTCGCGATCGCAAGGCTTTTGACTACCATCACAATTGGTAACGTCTGGGTAGTATATAAGAATACAAATCGGGACTTAGCTCATTTTCATCTCATTTCTCTCATTGAAGCCGATTTTGGGGTGATTTGAAGGACCTTTTTCATCATCCATCACAAGATAAGTGATTCCTACTCATTGTGAGCTAAATACAAGAATTATATATGGAATTGAACATAAAAATTTGTAAAAATTATGGGATTTTGGAAGAAAACCTAAAAATAGTATTTGTTTTTGAGTTTTGACTACGAAATTGGACATGGAATTAGGAATAAATTATATATTTGGATTTGTAGTGCTATAGGTAGTATTTATCTTCAACATTTTTGGAATCCAGGTGCATGGACCCGGGGTTGACTGTGTTTAATTTTGTGTGGAGTTGTGAATTACTTCTAATTGATTAAATTACGAGTCTTTGAGCATATTTTTCTTGGTTTGCACATTCTTAGACTATTTTTGGATCGTTTGGCATTGGTTTGAGGTGTTATCGAGGCGTTGGAGCCGGTTATCAGATTTCGGAGCGAGGTAAGTCTCTGTCTAACCTTGTAAGAGGGAATTTATGTCGTAGGTGCTATATTTGTTGCGTGATGTGTGTTATGAGAGTTGTGCATATATGAGGTGACAATTATCCGTATGTATGCTAGATTCATGATCATGTCAGGGTAGACTTAGACTCACACCATAGTTTCTTTAATATTATTACTTGAGTAATTCTTACTTGTTTAAATGCTTTAAGTTATAATTTAGCCTTTGACTAGACTTGCGTAGAATATCAAACTTTATTATTTTAGATGTTTGACACGCTACTTGATCAATCGTGGAAATTATACTTCCTTTTTTTTGGATTCCTCCAGCGTTGTACGTAGTTGTCCGAAAGTTCCTTAAATTAATAACTCACACATATATTCGTGAGTGGGGCCAGTGACTCGTCAAGTTTCATTATTCATATGGGATTGGGCTGAATGCCTCAGCAATACTATTATGGATCAGGCCGTATGACCTCGACAGTATTATAAGATGCATCTATGGATCGGGTCGTACGACCTCAGCAGTGTACACTATTATTATGGAGCGGGTTGTATGCCACAGCATAATATCGTGTCATTACTCTTATGGGATCGGACCATTCGCCTAAGCAGAATCGTGTGTAATATTCGATAAGAATCAGCCTATCTATGAATCTATCTGACTTGAGACGTGGTATTTACTGGTCAGTGACTTTACATGTATTCCATTCGAGGTAGTATTCGGCATTCGAGGCTTTTGTATTTACTCTTTTGTTGAGGATCGTGTTCTGTGTCACTGATTTTTATTTGCCATGCTTCAATCCTATCTACCTTTATTGTACTTTCATTATTGGACCACTAGTAAGTATCGATCTCGACCCATTATGACTACTTCTTTGGGGTTAGACTAGATACTTACTGGATACGCGTTGATTTACGTACTCATACTATACTTCTGCACTAATTGTGCAGGTACTGAGACAGGTATATTTGGCGGTCATCTAGGCGCGTAGGTGAAGTTGCTGAGGAGACTTTGTGGTGCGAGGCTCTCTATGTTATGATCAGTAGCACACGGAGTCTCCGTCTTACTCATTTACTCTATTCTGTCTATTTTTTATTCCAGACAGTTATTGTAGTGGTATTGTACACTCTAGTAGATGTTCATGAACTTGTAACACCGAGTTTTGGGGTTTAGACTATTATTCTTGGATGTATTTCTATTACGGCCATATTCAAATCTTGAATATAATGTTAGTATTTTTATAAAGATGGAGCTATTTAGCTTAATCATTTCACCATTGATTTAAAATGTGTTGTGAATCGCCTATCATTGTGTTGATTAAATTTGTTGGCTTGCCTAACGAAAGTGGTGGGCGCTATCACGGCCTATCGCGGGATTTGGGTCATGACAGGATGGTGCCTCCTGCCTTTGAATCTCCAGTCTAGTCGGATGGGAAGCCAATAATTGCTTAAGAGATGCAGTTAGAGAGGCACTGTAGATTGTAGTTAGTAAAGGATGGTGAAAGATTCATATCCTATCGAATGCAAAGGAACTGGTACTGGCATTACAAGGACTGAATTCATCATATTGGTTTGTGCATAACGTGTATGAAAATATTGGTCACCTTAGGGATAACCTATATGTAGTTTGTTTCTCCTTTATTAGAAAGAATAAAAATAGGTGTAGTCACCTTCTAATTTGTTTTTCAATGACTTTAATACATAAAGTATCGTGGGATGAGCAGTTTTCCATATGGCTTGTGCATAAAACTTGTGACTCTTTTGCTTTGCTAATACATGAATATGAGACTACTCATTTTGATGGGGGAAGAAATCGGTTTAGCCGATTAAGCTAGATTTTTCTAAATTCATATTCCCCACTTCTTCCACTTGACTTTCCGCAAGCCCTATTCCTTTTTTTCCCTCTCATTTTACTTGTTAGCTCATTTACGCTGCACCACTTAACCACCTTTGGCTACCTATCTCCATCAGCCAAAAATCATCGACATTGGTCAGCAACCTCTATTCTTATTTAAGTTATACCAATCGAATCGTCTCCTTCTCTACTACCAAGATCAATAACTCAAAACCTTCAAAATGTATCCCATCTCGACGAATTTCAGAATATCCAAAATCTCTAGTTTCTTTCTTCTCAAATTCGTGAAGCTACACTCATTTCCACTATGCAAAACCTACATAAATAGGTAGATCTTGGATGGATCTATGATTTGGCATCGGTTTCAGTAAATAACTTCGGCAATCAATTTTGCAGTGAGTCGCCGACCGCCACCCTAAATCTCTAGCCTTGTTACTTTACTGTCTCAAACCACTAAACATGAGGCTTTGAGTTTTCTTTAGTGCGCTGGACGAATTTCTACATAGCGACTAAACATAGCACAATACCCCAAGTTTGATGGTTGCCTTTGGATATTTTGGTTATTTGATATCGGGGTTCGCACTCTATAGTATACAAAGCTCATTTGGTTATGATTAACATTTGAATAGTTGATAATTCAAGTGTTTCACTGAGTATTTGTGTGTATTGCCCTGCTCTTTACTTTAATTTAATATTATCTTGTAGTTATTGATTAATCGAAGTTTTGAGTAGCTGAATGATCTAACTAGTTGTTAACTAAGCTATATGTTTAATTCAGTGATATTTTAAAGAGAGTAAATGAGGTATATTTTAATGTGTATATACTGTGTATATATATGTATGTGAATTGAGTATATATATATATAATTTATATATTCGTGTATAACCATGTATACACAGTTATATAATGGTAAGCCTTCCGGGGGTATATATTTATATAATAATATATATTTAAGGTATATACTTGTATAATTAATGTATATATAAGTATAACAATGTATATAAGGTGTTCAATAGTATAAAAAGTAAAATTATTATTTAAAGTACTTGAATAATAGGTGGGTACAATGTAGAGAAATACAAAAGTAAAATTTTAAAAAAATTAATAGTAATACTGAAAGAGACAACACCTATTATAAGTAACTTGGCTATTCTAGGTATAAAAATTTATTGGGCTGTACTCACTAAAAACTGTTTGTTTGGGCTATACATATGTGTAAGTATCCATTTTGCAATCGTTACTTTTATGTTTTTCTTCTACTATCACTATTACAATATATAAGTCAAATTAATATTTAAAACTTCGTATCTAATCATTATCCTATCATAACGAAATGAGCATATTAATCCGTGTTCCTTGACATGGCTAATTCCAATGCCAGGTCGATGTTTTGCTATTAAAGTTGTAATAATAACTACTCTTGATAGTACTATTCTATTGGTTGGTATAAAATGTAAAGAGGGTAAAAACTACCGTGTTTACACCCATCCAATAAAAAAATAACACATGTCACATTATTTAACTATAAGTATTAGTCTTTAATCATAGTTAATTACCCTGTATTGTTTATATCATCTTAAACAATAATATTAAAAACACTTAATAGAGTCTTGCAGAGCTCCGGTCTAGATCTATAGCGTTAATGAATGACGGCATTAATTTCTTGTTCACTTTCTGTGCCATCACTGGCCTCTACAAATACAAAAATTAATTTTCCTTCTACTATGGTAACTATCATTATTTATATATACATTTTAACTTTGAAAAATATATTAAACATTTTAAACTTAACAAAGAAGCATTTACTTTAGCATACTCTCACCGGAACACATATGAAGATTAACAAATGAAAAACCTTTACGAAATAAGAACTTTGCTTTGCTCGGTTATATTGTTTCAGCATTTAGTTTAGCATACTCCTCTTGATGACGCAAAACTTTGGAAGTAGATCGGATCGGAAATAAAAGAACACCATAAGAAGACATGAATAAAAGAAAAAAGAACTAAAAGAACTGGCGGCAACCCTGATTCTTTTTAATTTATGTTAGTATGACTTAATTTTATTTTTTATTTATTTAAAATAAGACTCCTAATAGATCTTATATTGTGTTCTATGATTACCTTAACTACATTGGGTGTAAACACCCGGTGCGGGTAAGTATTTACCATGTAAAGAGGCAACAATAAAAACCATACATGCATACATGTCTTTTTTGCTTTTTAAAAATTATGTCTCCAGAACAGCACAAGATTAAAAAATAAGAGTTCTCTAGTGTTTAAATTTCAAATTTTATCAAATTATGTTCTAATGAAAATGCTGTTGAAAAATACTTGTGAACTTTGAAAATAATTATTCCTTCCTTTTTATGTTGGGGCGGATAGAGTATGCAGATAAAACTTAGGAAAGGGAAAATGTTAATTTCTTTTACTCTCTAAATATTAAATCATTCTTCCCTCTCTTTTTCATTCTCTTGCTTCTCCACTCATTAGATAAGGAAATTATCCTGAGACTGATAACCAACTACAATGATATAATAAGTTTAATTTAAAGAAGAGTTGAGCAATTTGCCAAATGAGAGTATCAAATTATTAAATAAAGAAAAAAAAAGATTATGGATCGGGCCTCTTCAAAATAATAAATTTAAAACTCACAGCTAATTAGAAAATGACAGCACAGAATAATTTGTCTTTGCCTTAAAGACAGCTTTACATACATTATGCTCAGCATAAACTAATAGACTTTCCCAAAGACAATGAGATTTCAATAAATTTATTTGAGTATTATAACCCCCAATGTTTAGGGAGGCTCCTTTTCCCAACTTTATGGACAATTAAATAGTAGTACACTTTGATCTCAACATGTCTTTTCTCTTTTAAGTTTTGTGGGGATGGTGATGCGAAGGGCCGAGGAAAGAGGGGGAAAAAAATGGTCTAATTAATGAAATAACCAACTTGCATTTGTTTAATACAACATGATGAATCTACGAATTTAAGTTAAGAGTCCATAAAATAATAATCAGGTTATTTGTAAATTAATTAAAAATAATTCTCAAATATATAATATTAACTGATAACTTGATAAAAATAGTAATAAACCTCATATCACAAGTCAAACTGCACTCGTTGGGTAAAAATTCTTTCCATTGCCTGTTATATATACTATTACTTGATTAAATCTTAAATCTATAAACTACCCCGTAATATTCTCAACATGTCTGACCAAACTACAGTAACATCATTTTTTTTTAAAGTAAATGATAAAACCATTAGTCAATTTGTTGAATCATTCAGGAATGATGTATTGATTAGAACCTAGAAGACTCAGATTTTTGTACGGCAGTAGCGCTGATTTCAGATATTGAATTTGTAATATATTAATAATGTAGATTTTTCAGAAGGGTCTAAATAAGACAAAGGAGTTTTCATAATTTCAATTTTTGATCATAAATAATCGCTAACAAGAATTTGGTTCTTTTGAGAGATACAATCGGGAGGAGCTAATTCAAACCTCTCCGGTAAAATAAGAACAACAAAAGGAGTACAGTAACAAGCGATTTGTGATCAATAAAAAGTACCACCGGATTGTGTACCCATCAGTCTTGGATCCTCACCTTAGCCGGTTTCATTTGGTTATGAAAGAAAGGCTTTATTCCTAGCGTTAAAGTCTCTATCAAGCACTCTTCTAAAGCTGTCTTTAAGCCTTCATATTCAACTCGCTGCCTCATCCACGTAGCATAAACTCGCTCCAAGTGCTTTTTCCTACTATGGTGGAGTTTACCAAGAACTCTAAACTTTCGGAGGGTCGGTTATGTTTCAGAAGACAATCTAACAAATGAGAGAATTGGGATATGTAGAATCTTTCAATTAAAGGACCAAATGGGTTTTAGAAAATAAAATATTTAATTTATGTACGGGTCTATATCTTTGGGAACTGATGTAAGGTCAAATATTAAGAAAAAAAATGGATGAGCTGTTAAGAAACCTAATTGTTATTATATGATGAAATTTCTTTCAATGATGAAAAAAATCCACACGAAAAGGAAACAATAGGTTTTCAATTTTGCCAAACAGCATCTACAGCCAAGAAAACTGGACGAGACTTTGTCCAACATTGACAAGAACAAAATATCTAGGAACAATGGCAAAATTTTGAGATTAACTTTTGGACATGTCCATTTGATGTTTATATTACCGTTTGTGGGAGCTTGCTCGTATTGCTGGTTTCAAACTCAAATAATGGAGAAGAGTTGCGGTAGTTTGTTTGCCAATAAAATTTTACAATTTATGATGAACTTTTATAATAGAAATGTATAATTATCATTATATTAGTACTATTAATGTATAATATGGGTATACATTGAGATTAAATTAAATTATAGTGTCAGTAATTATTCATATAATTAATTGTAACTTAGCTTGTTTGGTATTGAAAGGTAATCGAAAATGAAATCTAGTTATTGTTGTTGTCTATGTTGGAGCGGAAGCAATTCCAGTATCATATTCACGTGTAAAATAATAGAAGCGTGAACAAAGTAGATCAATCTCGGTCTCCAGTTCCAGAGTAGCAAGATCACGAACTCCAGAAAATATTTCACAGTCTTCTATTGTGTTACCCAAATAATATCCGGAAAGAAAGAATTTCGGGGGGGGGAGGGGGGAGGCAAAATTTCAAGGAAAATTAGTATAAAAAACGGCCAGCCCTATACCATATATATATATATATAGCCACGTTTTTTAGGGTAAAATCCTTTTTCCAAAACCTGTTGGGTTTTCTTTTCCACAAAGGAAATGTTTCCTTTAATTCTTATTATTTAGGCATAGTAGGGACCACTGAATTTAATTAACAAGGCTCCCTATTATGGAATTAATTTGAATTTCAAAATTAATTTCTACCATAATAAATTATGAATTATTCCACTAAAAATTTGTAATTGTACTCCTTAGTTCAATTTCGAAATTCTTCCATAAAACCTTATTTAACTCCACATGTTAAGATTCAGATACTAATCAAATAAAATTACTAACAATTTAATTTATTGATTACTTCCTATAGACTTTCGCTTAACTTATTTCATGTGTCGGATATAAAATTCACCGGTCGGGTTTACACACGAAAACTTATAAGCTTTCATAAAGGAATATCATCAATCTCAAAGCCGAGACATGGATTCTATCAACAAATTATTATTTCGCCAATATATATCATTATTGTCGAATTTACTAGGCTTATTGACCCACGAAAGAATCTCTCCTTTTAATAAATCAAAACAATAAACGACACACGCAACTAATAATAATTATATCAAGATTAAGAGTATAAGTACATTGAATCGACTAGAGAAGTTATTTTATTAAGTCAATATAAAATACTTATCTCTACTTGATCCGTCCAATACATAAAACAAATTTCTAGCACAAGAAGTCAGAATTAAACTATTTCCCTAATCAAGATAAATTATATTTAATCTTGTCCTAAAACCATTCCGATGGTTTGTCCAATTTCATCATTAGATTGTGAACATAAATTTTATGACTTATAATAACCGATGATTTAATATTTCGTGTATAAGTTAAACTCTATACACTAAATCATCTACTATATAAACAAAGGACACACATACAAATACATGATCTATTTAAAATAAAACTTTATTGAATTGAATAATCATGCGTCTACAATTTTAACACCCGTTCCGTCTACATGCCTATCAAAAATCTTCTGTGGCAAACTCTTAGTAAACGGGTCTGTCAAGTTGTTCTCTGACGCAATCTTATGACTACTACATCCCCTTTTTGCACTATGTCATGAATTAAATGATATTTAAGCTCAATGTACTTTGCTATTTTATGGCTTCGGGGCTCCTTCGAATTTGCAACCGCTCCACTATTATCACAATAAAGTGTAATTGGTGCTTGAATCGAGGGAACCATATCCAACTTTGTTAGAAAGTTCCCGAGCCAAACCACCTCTTTGGTTGCCTCAGAGGCTGCCACATATTCGGCTTTCATGGTGGAATCAGCAACACAAGTTCACTTGATGCTCCTCCAACTTATGGCTCCACCTCTCATAGTAAACACATTTTATGAAGTAGACTTTGTAGAATCTCTATCTGATTGAAAATATGAATTAGTGTACCCAATAGGTACAAGGTCATCCGAATGGTAGACTAGCATATAATCCCTAGTCCTTTTCAGGTACTTGATTATATGCTTAACTGTAGTCCAATGCTCTCGCATAGGAGTAGATTAAAATATGCTAACAATGCTTACGACAAAGCAAATATCAGGTCTAGTACATAACATGACATATATCAGACTTCCCACAGCAAATGCATAAGGGACCGTCTTCATTTTTTTATCTCTTCATCAGTTTTAGGAGATTGATCTTTAGATAGAGCAATGGTTGTCCACGCACTTCGATATAAAATATTTGGGAGAAGTGGCTCATATCCTTGGGATCAAGCTCTTGCGAGATCGCAAGAAAAGGATATCATGCTTACCCCAGGCTCTTTATATTGATCTTTAGATAGAGCAATTCCATGCCTCAAAGGAAGAAATCCTTTCTTGGAATCTTGGATGCTTAACTTGGAGAGTATTGTATCAATATAAAGAGCCTAGGGTAAGCATGATATCCTTTTCTTGCGATCTCGCAAGAGCTTGATCCCAAGGATATGAGCCACTTCTCCCAAATATTTTATATCGAAGTGCGTGGACAACCATTGCTCTATCTAAAGATCAATCTCCTAAAACTGATGAAGAGATAAAAAAATGAAGACGGTCCCTTATGCATTTGCTGTGGGAAGTCTGATATATGTCATGTTATGTACTAGACCTGATATTTGCTTTGTCGTAAGCATTGTTAGCATATTTTAATCTACTCCTATGCGAGAGCATTGGACTACAGTTAAGCATATAATCAAGTACCTGAAAAGGACTAGGGATTATATGCTAGTCTACCATTCGGATGACCTTGTACCTATTGGGTACACTAATTCATATTTTCAATCAGATAGAGATTCTACAAAGTCTACTTCATAAAATGTGTTTACTATGAGAGGTGGAGCCATAAGTTGGAGGAGCATCAAGTGAACTTGTGTTGCTGATTCCACCATGAAAGCCGAATATGTGGCAGCCTCTGAGGCAACCAAAGAGGTGGTTTGGCTCGGGAACTTTCTAACAAAGTTGGATATGGTTCCCTCGATTCAAGCACCAATTACACTTTATTGTGATAATAGTGGAGCGGTTGCAAATTCGAAGGAGCCCCGAAGCCATAAAATAGCAAAGTACATTGAGCTTAAATATCATTTAATTCATGACATAGTGCAAAAAGGGGATGTAGTAGTCATAAGATTGCGTCAGAGAACAACTTGACAGACCCGTTTACTAAGAGTTTGCCACAGAAGATTTTTGATAGGCATGTAGACGGAACGGGTGTTAAAATTGTAGACGCATGATTATTCAATTCAATAAAGTTTTATTTTAAATAGATCATGTATTTGTATGTGTGTCCTTTGTTTATATAGTAGATGATTTAGTGTATAGAGTTTAACTTATACACGAAATATTANCCTTAACTGAACCCAACATGCCCACATTATTTCATATGAGCAATATGGCATCTATATATAAGATTAAAAATGCCACTTTATCCTCATTCCACTTCTTGTATGCACAAGACTCGTTAAGACATTGATCAAAACCAAAAGTTTTAATCGTCTTGTCAAAACAAGTGTTCTATGCCCTAGATGTATGTTTCAGTCCATAAATGGACCATTTAAGCGCTCCTTGCCACTTTCTACGAAACTGCCTAGTTGCATCATATAGATGCATTCATCAAGACTTCCATTAAAGAAAGTTGTCATGACATCCATTTGCCAAATCTCGTAATCATAATGAGAAGCAATGGATAAGAGAAACCTAATAAACTTAAGCATGGCTACCGGCGAAAATATTTCCTCATAATCGATCCCTTTTTTCTGAGTAAATACTTTCGCTACAAGCCCTCCTTTAAAAGTTTAAACTTTTCTCTCTACACCTCTCCTTTTGTTATAGATCCACTTGCATCCAATGAGTTTAACCCTATCAGGTGGTTCTACAAGATACCGAACTTTATTAAAATACATAAACCACATCCCTGATTACATAGCAGCAACTCACTTATCAATATTTTAACATGTAGTGCTTGGTCGTAATTGACAGGTTCGGTAGTGGGCTTCTCAGGGATCCTATCGTATGATTCTCCCAAGAGCATATAAAGAACTAACTGTTTTATTTCTCTCCCACTACGACGACCCACTACATTAGTTGCAACTACACCATTATGATCTTGTGGTTGAACCATATCATTATCATGAACCTGAGTCTCCATGCCATCCACTAGGATATCAACGAATTCATCTTGTTGTGCAGTTTGCTCAATATAACCCCCACTACTTTATGGTAGTATGACTTTGGACACTTGTTCTTGCAGGATATCAAGTCTATTGATATTTCTCCCACTACTAAAATGCAATGGTATTTCAAAATCGACTTATGGGGTTTGCATCTGGTCATTTTGTTTTTCAGATGACTGAGTTCCCATTCCTTTGCTTAGTTCCTGTAAAACACGTTTACTTCTATGTAACGACCCGACCGGTCGTTTTGAGAATTAGCGTCTCGTTTGGTGGCTTATGGCCTCGAGTAGCTTCGTATTATGTATTGTGACTTGCGTATATGATCGAGATTGGCTTACGGATAATTCAGGATTGATTTGGCAGGATTGTTCTTGTTTTAGAAAGTTAAGTGGTAAGAGTTAATCGGAGTTTGACTTTTATTCAGACGACTCCGGAATGGTGTTTTAATTATTCCAAAAGCTTTATATGGTGATTTTAGACTTAGGCGTATGTTCGAATTTGGATTTGGAGGTCCGTAGGTTGATTTGATGCATTTTGGCGAAAGTTAGAAATTTGAAGGTTTAGAGTGTTAATAAGTTTGACTGAGAGTTGATTTTGATGTTATTGGGTTCGGATTATTTTTTCGGAAGTTGGAATAGGTTCGATATGTCATTTGGAACTTGTATGCAAAATTTGAATTCATTCTGGATTGGTTAGGCTTGAATCAGACGCTTGGTTTGAAGTTTCAAGTTTATGAACTTAAGAGATTGATCTTGATCGACGATTCATGGTTTTAGTGTTATTATATATGATTTGAGGCCTCGAGTATGCCCGCAATATATTTTGGGACTTATTGGTATGTTCGAACGGGGTCCCGGGGAGCTCGGGTGAGTTTCGGGGTAGTTTCGGACCATTTTTAGCTGTTGGTTTTTTGCCACAAGAGTGTGCATCGCGATCGCGGACTTTGTGTCGCGTTCGTAAAGAGAAAATTGTTGTTTGGGAACTGTGAATCGCGATCGCGGAAACCTTATCGCAATCGCGTATAAGAAATTTCTGTTGTCACACGACTAACTTTGAAAACTTATATCTTACAATTTATAAGGAATTTGGAGATGAACCAAAAATAAAAGTTGTAGCCCTTTGTGTCTAATTTTCAGAAAATTAAAATGTTTATCATTTGGAGTTATGTATAAAATGTTATGGCCATTATACTAGAGGCTATTTGGAAGAGTTGGGCAAACTTGTTGGAATGTGTTCATCGCGATCGCGAGAACATGGCCGCGATCGTGAAGGGTAAAAACTGAGCTGGTAAATTTTTTTAATCATGATCACAAGGTTGGAGACCACGATCACAAAGAAATACCTCTGGAAGTGCATTAAAACATCAAATTTCGGGAGTTTGAGTTCATTTCCTTCACTTTTTGAGTTCTTGGAGCACAAGTAAGGCATTTTGGAGGAGATAAATACTCAAATATTGAGGATAAGTAATTTTATCTTTGTTTTGATTATAAATTTTGATTTTCCATGGATTATACATAAATTACGTATTTGAAAAGAAGAAATTGAGGATTTTTGTCTAAACTTTCCTTAAGTGAATAATTGAGTTTTGAACATTGATTTGGAGTCAGATTTGAGAGAAATTAGTATGGTTGGACTCATAATTGAATGGGTTGTCGGATTTTATTAGTTTTATTGGGTTCCGAGGTGCGGGCATGGGTTTGACCTTTTGGTTGACTTTGAGTAAATGTATAAAGACTCGACTTTATCATTTGGAATTGTTTCCTTAAGCATTATTTGATATTTTTGAGTTATTTTAGCTCATTCAAGCCATCTGTTGTTTCATACGAGAGGGTCATTTTAGAGTATCAATTTAGCTTCTTTGAGGTAAGTATCTTGCCTAACTTTGTGTGGGAGAAATATCCCTTAGGATTTGAGTTGTTTGTGTTATTTGTGTTATGTGAAAGTCGTGTACGCGAGATGACGAGAGCGTACTCGAGCTTTTATGTTTAAAATGACCGTTTAGACTCTTCAGCTTCTTTTATGTATTTATTTGAAATTGTTAGTACATGTTATATCTTTTATTTGTCATGTTTACTCTCACATGCTTGATTAGAAGTTGTTGTTACATGTCATATCCTTTACTTATCAAGTTTACTCTTATATCCTTTATTTGGAGTTGTTACCTCTTTTACTGTAATGTGACCTCCTTTATTATTGAGTTACTCTTAATTGAAATTGTTGTTACATGATATCCTTTCATTTTCGTGTTATTCTCATGCATTTAGACGTATTTGCTAGTTCATGACATCTCTTTCGTTGTTAGCTTATTTCACACACTAGAATTTGGAAGTTTTCCATTTCATGGAAATACCTTCATTATTGAATTTCTTCTTAACCAATTAATTGGAGTTGAAATTATTGAAAGTCATTAATCTATTTTAATTGAAATTATGTTTAAAGGGGGTGTTGATCATTGTTAAGTTACTTTCCCAATAATTTGTTATTATTGAGATTCTATACACATTATGTTTGAGTCGTGGGCTATGTGATATGATGATATTTGTATCGTTATTTTGGAAAGGTTGTGGCCTATGGGCACTTATGTTACTAGTAGGTATGTCATGTTGTTGTGATGTTAGCACATGTGAATTGTGGTGTGGATTGGTTGTTGTTATGTTGAGCATAAAGGTGGTATCTCATTGTTGTTGATTGTTTTGAGTGATACAGGTGGCTATTGTATTATTGTACGGGTGGAGCGATAAGGGTGGCTATTATGCGGAGTGATACGGGTGGCTATCAGAGTGATAGGGGTGGATATCGTAGTGATGCGGGTGGCTAATGATATTGTTAGGACGGAGTGATGCGGGTTGCTATCGGAGAGATAAGGGTGGCAATGTCAGGGTTGATATGTGATGGCCTGGGGACATTATGTTGATGATATTAGTGTGATGGTGTGCTTTTCCTTTTGTATGTTGTACACCTTATGTGACTTGTTGTGTTGCTTCAATGAGTTACTCGATGTCTTTAATATTACTTGTTGACTTGGGTTGTAATAGTACACTCGCACAAGCATACACCATAGCCATGCCAAGGATAAACTTGAAGTAAATCATATCGAGCAATAGGAGATCTGATCTTGTCTCATACACACAGAAAGTTACCATACACGAATGGTAAACCTGATCCACAATAACAGAATCACCCACTAGCGTAGACACATACACCGGAATACCCAAGGACTCATAAAATACGTCCAAATAAGGAGCAAAAATAGAAGACACGTAAGAATATATAGACCCTGGATCAAATATTACTGTTCTATCTCTACGACAGACGAAAATAATACATGTGATCACGGTTTCGGAAGCTACTACTTGTAGCCTAGCTAGAAAAGCATAGAATCTAGCTGGAGCGCTATCTGACTAGCCTCCACCTCTAGGGAGACCCCCTACCCATCTGTCCTCTACCTCTGGCTGGTGAGATGGGCAGTGTGACAGCTGGTCAGTAATCATGAGTTGATGGACCTACTGCACTGCCTTGCCCCGAAGTCTGGGACAAAACCTCTTCATGTGACCAAGTTTTCCACACCTAAAGCAACATCTAGATGTGGAAACTGTTGACTCTAGATCTAGCTCTGATATCTTAAGTGCCCACTAGAGGAACCCTAAATAGCCGATGGACGGTAGGTACTCTTTGGAATGGCGCTAAAGTAAGGTCGCGCTGGAGCACCCCAAATAGGATGTGGTGTTGAATACATGGGGATGCTAGGATGGCCCCTCCTAAACTCACCACTGCCCCTAGAATACCGAGGTCGTTTGTTCCTCGGCATGGCTTCTCTATTTTGACCTCGGATATGCTCGATACTCCAAGCTATCTCCACAACCTGGTAGAGAAAAGTTCCCAACTCTGTCTCTCGGGCCATAGTAACATGTATCCCATAGTGCAAGCCCACAATAAACCTTCACACCCTATCTGCCTCTGTAAGAAGTAATATGGCTGCATGACGAGACAACTCAGTGAATCTCATCTTATACCCAGTCACAGATATCTGACCCTGCTGGAGTCGCTCAAACTGACCCAATAACTCCTCTCTCTAGGATAATGGAATATACGTCTCCAAGAAGAGGTGCGTGAACTAATCCCAAGTCAACGGAGGTGAACTTGCTGGCATGCCTAGAAGATAAGACTGCCACAATCTACGGGCTTTTCCCTCTTACTGAAAAGTGGGGACTCCAATAGTCCAAGATTATGCAACCTCTACCTGCAACGGTCAATGAAATCTTGTGGGTCCTCTGACGGGTCATTGCTAAAGTAGGGAGGACGAAGCCTATTAAATTATTCTAGCCACTTCTGCTCCTCAACGGTCGTGACTGGCCTGGTCTCTACTCTAGTTGGTACATTCGGCTGAACTTCATCCGTGGGTAATACCTCTAGGGTCTGATAAATAGCAGCAGCTTGCCCTGGTTCATGAGCGATAGGGGTCTGGGCTCCCCTTCCAACCTGATATGTGGTCGGGTCAGTTGGAAATAGTTCGGTCTGCGTCATAGAGTCCATAAACCGCAACATACAGTCGTGAACTTTGTTGGGGCCTGCTCAGCTACAAGTATCTCATCCTGTTTCTCAATAATAGGATACTCCACCGGATCCACTTGTGGTGCCACTGGGGCTACTCTGGGATGCCCTCGTCCCCCAAAAGGACCTTTGGCCCTCCCCCTGCCTCAACCTCTAAGGACCGGGGGTACAGCCCCTCTAGTGCCGGCAGATGCCATCGCGCGTTCTCACCATCTATGAGTGAATAAGAGAAAGATTTTGATTTAAAACAACATCAACAACACGATAAGAAATGAAGAAAGAGAAGTTTCCTGACAGCCTATTACCTCTCAAAGATAAGTATAGACGTCTCTGCACCAATCCGCAAGACTCTACTAGATCTGCTCATGACTCGTGAAACATATGTGAACCTAGTGCTCTGATACCAAGTTGTCACGACCCAATTTCAACCATATGACATGATGACGCCCAAAGTTGCCGTTGGGCAAGCCAACAATAAATCATCACCACAATCGACCGCTCATAACACTTTTTAAATTAAGTAATGAAAATAAGTAAGCGGAAGTAGATTTGGGAACCATGTTAAAATGCAATCATCTTAGCAAAGATACGAAATATGAACAAAATAATAGGTTGAATATCATAATAGTGATACAATCAAAGATAACTGTCTAAAATCCCCAAAACCTGATGCCACGTGTACATAAGCATCTATTAAAGTATACAAACTACTACAACTATTGTATGAATAAAAGTAAAGACATGTCAACTATAACATGTTGTTGACATGTGCCTATTCTCAAATCTAGCTGAACATATGTCCTTCCATATTTCCCAACATATTAGAGAAGGTAAATATTATAGTATTATACTATAACAGCTTGGACGCCATTGGTAGCCTTGGTTAATGATGTTGGGCATATTTCGATATGTGTTGATGTTACTTTACCCATGTTTTAACCGCTTTTTGATGCTATTTGATCTTTAAAATGCCCAACATGGTTTAATTATTAGTTTTATGACTAATTGAGTTGTGTGTGATGAATTAGGGTGTTTTGAGTGCAAAAATATGAAGAAAAGGTGCTCTAGGTAGAGGAAGAGGGGTTGGATTTCGTGCACCCTTAGCAGTGAAGTCGGCCCATAGCATCCGCCATAGCATCCGCACCT
>AWOL01S0000504.1:13811-61340 GCA_000715115.1 Nicotiana otophora
GGGGGGAATACTACTTGATTATGGTTGCGATGGCATCAAATGGGGTTTGGCCGTCTGATTGTGTGCTGCGTTATGCATGGACCATGATATCTGCTGCGACAAGTTTTGAGCACATGATGCTTGATATGATATGATACTAGAGGGTTATAATTAATTAATTTTTATGAATTATAATTGGTCGCTTTAGGAAAAGCTTCCCTTAATGAACACCATTTCCTTCCTTCAACTTGAATTGGGGATTCTACTAAATAAAAAATTTCGACCTAAATTAATCAAAACTATACTCTTAAATAATCTATTCTTAAGGAAATTAAAGTATCAGCAGAGAGGACTTCTGGAATTTGCTGGAGATCTACACAACTTGCAAATCACGTTCATTTGTACCCTATATTTCGAAGACATAATTAATGCATGTAATGAGATCTCGAATCTCTTTATTTTTTCTACAAAATTACTTAATACGATCCTGTCAAAGCTTCATATATTTCTAAACTCGCTTTTAAACCCACAATATTAATCTCTCATATATCTAGGGGTGATGATATTGTTCAACAATAACCTAAATATGCAGTCTTTCTTAAGTAACACATAATATATAGGCACCCGTTAATAGAGAAACTTCAATTAACTTCAAATTATCACAAAGGTTCAGTAGATTTATTTTGTTAGTAATTATCATCTCTACTTGGTACTATTAAGTTGTGTGTGTAATTACTCAGAAAGTTGGAACCTTTTTATTTTTTGTCCCACCAACATAATGTTCGTGAAAGCTATTTCCATATGTTTTCTTTATTCATTTCGTCCAAGACAAGTTGCCGTAGGCATCGATGAGGAAGCAGCTGCCTGCTCTGAACAGTTGGCATCACTCACTAGATGGAGATTTGATCTAAATAATCTTTCAATTTCTTGAGGAAAATGCTGTTTTCTGGGGAAGGTCGTAATCATACCATGGACTTAATATTCAATCATTATTGATCACGTAAATAATTGATCTAAGTTTTCAGAACAATTTGGCTTATAAAACATTACTCTACTTCTTGAAAACCAGTTCTACTCAAATTAAACATTAATTTACCACAAAAAAAAAAAAAGATCCAATGCGTAAGGTAGCATGGATGAATAAGTAATAATTAACTTGCCTTGCGTTTTCTTGCAAATTTCTTTACTATCAAGGCAAGCATTAGATAAAATGTTACTTATGCCTGTAACAAGAATTGATGTCTGTGCTAAACCCCATTTTAGTACTTGCATCAAAATGCTCTCTAATTTTATAATCTTATTACTCATCTTTAATTTATCTTTTTGAAAAATATTTTTCATTCAACTAAACATCAGAAGATATTTTTTAGGAAATTTATTTTTCATAGAAATTGTTTTTCAGGAAAATACATTTCATTAAAAGTGTCTTCCGTCGAACCGAACACCGTACCCTATAATTTTTATAAACATACTTTAATTTAATTACTAATGAACGTACAAATTGAGCTTTAGTTGACCACAAAATAAAATCATATGCGTAAGGTTGTATGGGTGAATAACTTCCCTTGCATTCTTTTCCAATGTTCTTTAAACTCCCTCTGTCCCGTTTAACATGACATTTCTTTTTAGTTTGTTCAAAAAAAGTAATATATTTTTATATATAAAAATAATTTAAATTCAAATTTCTCATTTTACTTTTAAGACCATATCAGATTACTTCTCCAATATATTGCTGTAACAAGAATTAACGTATGTGTTCACGAGACCCAAAATCTGACAGCTATTTGTTTGAAGCAATTAGCACGTCTTCATATGCGCACGTTAAAGCAAAGAAGTCAAATTCTTCATGGATGTGACAAACCTTTCTATATAAGACCATGCATACTCTTCATATTTTCCCATTACAAACCCTTCTATCATCTCAATCTCTCTTCATCAATTTAGCTCCTTAATTTCTTCCTAGCACTTCCAAAGTTGAAGAACCCCTCTTTTCTATTAATTAATTATAATACCATCCACCCAGTCTTTCATCTCCTGTGGAAATAATCCGTCTTAACCAATGGGAAAAATTAACATTCTGCTTTTGCTTCTCGTCCTATCTGTTGTGGCTGTAGTCGAGAGCAGTACTAGTCGATTGCGTCCTCACTCGACCTTCATAGAGACACAATGCAGGCGAACGCGTTATCCAGAACCATGTGTGACATTTTTATCCAAATATGTAAATCCAACATCACAAGATCCTCAAGAAATAGCTCAAGCTGCCTTGAAAGTAAGCCTAGTTAGGGCTCTACATACAAAAGCTTACATAGCAAAGGTATGCAAGGAACCTAAGATAGAGAAGGCAAAGGATTATCAAGCAATAAAAGAATGTTTTGTTCACATCTCTCATGGTGTTTCCCAACTCACAAATGCTGTCAAAGAGCTTCACAATTTGAAGTTAGATGGGCAATTAAAAGAGTTTTTATGGCATCAAAATAATGTTCAAACTTGGCTTAGTACAGTATTAACTGATGCTTACACTTGCATGGATGGGCTTTCTGGCTATTCCAAGGGTGGTAAAGTGAAGGCTACTATTAAAGCTAAGGTTCTTAATGTTGCACAAATTACTAGCAATGCTCTAGCTTTGTTTAATGGATTTGCTGCAAGGTATAAGACTTCTCATCATGCTAGCTATGACAATAATAAACCCTAATTATTAGTGTCATATGGTATTTGAATTTGTCGTCTGTTCTTATTTTTTATGGGTTTAACTTATATACACAGTTGTTGTATATAATTTTTATTACTATTACTGTATTTTAAGCTGTAGCAGCTCGTCTGCCTGATTTTTCAGGTAACTAGTTGATAGTGTAAAAATTATGTTACACTGCCCGTGTCTAAAAGTTAAAGTCATTGGGAAATCATATTTATTGTAACTCATGTAAAATAAAAGAATAATAGTTTGACTATTTTTTATTCTGGTTGGTAACTAGTTGGACCAAGATGCTCTCAGATTTTATTTTGCCCAATAAACTTTGTTCATTACCTATAGTTTTTGGCGATCTCCTCTTGATTTTGATTTGGTGAGAGCTACTTCCATCTGAAATCGAAATTGTAATTAACTCATCCTTCAACTTGAACAATTATCATTCTCCTTCTCATATCAAAGTTGTCCCTTTAAAATGCATATTTTATCTTTCACAAATTTTATATTTTTGTTTTACAAAATCTGTGTTATGGATTTACCTATAGAGAAATATATACTTTTTTTGAAAAAAGGAGTGAGACGTAGTAATCAATCATATAAGTTAATGATGTTCAACAAATGAGAAAAATATTTTATTTATACCAATCAAACTCAATATATTAACAAAATTGAGAATAAAAGAGAGCGAGAACTTTGTAAATTATGCAATGTAGAATAAAAAAGGTTAATGAAAAATCGAAGTTAATTCTTAGGAATTTGTTATAAAAAATGATTGAAACATAGAAGTTGGAGGATGACTTTAATTTTAAAAGAGACATGGAAGATATAAATGTTTTTTGCCCTAACTAATATAAAAAGAAATTACATATATTGGGAGTTGAAAATGTCAAGGGTAAAATAGACTTGGAGGATAACTTTGATTTTTAAAGTACACTTGAGGATGTAAATAATTTTCACCCTTTTTATTTTAATTGAAGGTAGTATACCTTATATTGTGTAGCATTTCCCTTGTATAAGAGATCTAATTTTTTTAAAATAGCATTTCCCTTGTATAAGGGATCTAAACAAATTTATATGTAAATGGTGTATATGTGACATGCCAATTATAAAAGTGTTTTAAGTAGTTTAACTCTTAATGTTAATTAGCCCCTGCATTTTCCATATATAAAAGTGTTTTTAAGTAGTTTAACTCTTAATATTAATTAGCCCCTGCATTAATGTTAATTAGCCTCTGCATTTTCCATATAAAGTGTTCTATTTGACTTTATCCATACTCAAGACCTATCATGTTAAATTATCACGAAAAGCTTTGAGTTCACTCTCTTCTCTCTCATGAAAAATCCTATGCTGGATGTCTAAACCCTAGCTTTCATGGCTGCTCAGGCCACTGGCCAGCCTCCTTCTTGAGGTTAGTTAGTCGTCTCTCAACTCTACACCCCCTCCCCCCACCAAACATCTATAAACCCTAGTTCAATCCAACAATACGCAAATCTACTGAAACCACAAGCATTAAATGTCTCCATACAGAAACTTAACGTGCAACTCAAACCTGTTGAGTATTTACATGGTGAGCCTCTTGTTCGATGGAGGAAGAGTGAAGTAAAACAGTCTATCGCGCAACAAGGATTACAACTGGCAGTGTTGGGAAACCTTTCTTATGGAAAACCTATAATTCATGAACTAAGGAAAGCTATTCCTATTCAGTGTGAGATTAAAGGTCCATGTTCGATTGAGTTGATTGAAGATACACATGCATTATCAAACTATCTCTTATGGAGGATTACATTCATCTATTGTCCAATCCGGATTTGTATTTGAAAGCACAAGGAGATTTCTGGCAGATGAGATGCAACAAGTGGAGTCTATGGTGGAAGCAAGATGAGGAAACACCTATTGCTATTGCGTGGATATCTTTTTTGGATCTCCCTCCTAACGTTTTTGGTAAGGACTTTGTGTTCTGGTTAGCTAATGTTATAGACAGGCCTCTTCATGTTGATTTGGCCACACAAAATGGCACAATACCTAGTTGTTCTAAGGTCAAAGTTGAAGTAAACTTAATAGCTACATTGCCTCAAAGGATTAAGATTATAGAAGAAGATGATGAAACTAGCCTTGAGGAATCGAAATGGATTAAAATCAAATATGATTATTTGCCTAAGTACTGTAAGACATGTAAGAAGCACAGGCATAATGAAAAGGAATGCTGGATTATTCATCTAGAGTTACATAAGAAGTTCAACGAAGATGGTGAGGATCAAAATATGGAGAAGGCTGCTGTGATGCAAGGTGAGGTGATTGGGACTGCAGCTGCTTCAACAAAGGTATTGGCAAGTGAAAAACTGCTGGGAAACCTGCACCAAGTGTTACCAAGAATGAATGGATGCAAAGGAGGAAGAACAAATATCAACGAGACAGTAAATGATACATAATCGACAATGAGGAGGCTGTGTCTACTGAGCCAACATATGATCACAAGGGACAACTAGTAATGTTACTGGTACTGGAAAAAAGAGAACAATGATCCAGTAAAAATAAGCAATCAATTTTCTTTGTTAGAAGAAGGTGAAGATGCAAAAACAAATTAAAAAGGAAGATGTGGAAAATGTGTTAAATAAGGAGAAGAATGAGGCATAGAAGGCAAATCCTAGTTCTATTGGGAAACTTCTCGGGAAAATAATGAAGTGCAAATTATGGAAAAGGTAGCTCCTAATCCTACTGTTACTGGGATTTAGGAGTCTAATAAAAAGGAATCTACAATTGAATGGGTAAATATGAGATTTGGCATGAGTAAGGAGGAATTAAGGGAGATGAATGTTGCTAATCATTCATGCCATGAAGTTCCATCGCAAACTTATGGAGATTCCAAGGAGAATGGGGTAAGTGTGGAGGTCGGCTCTAAACAATAGCTATGGAGTGATGAGGTTTAGATTATGGAGGAGGACAATACCACAATATTTAGTGCCAAAAATAAGAAAGAAAGACACAACAAGTCTGAAGAAGTGATAGTAGATGTGAGCCTTATTGCTATAGTAAACCCTAGAATGTCAAAAACTAGGGTTGAGTCTGGGAAGGGACTAGCCAACCAATAGCTAATCTAATGCTTGGAGAAGGACAAGGCACACATAAGGAGGATACTTACACAGGTGGATCAGTTGGTGAAGCTTCAACTAAGAAAGGATCCAATGGAACAGTAATCCCTAGGGGTACTATCCAGTTGTTGGCTAAGGAGGGAAGTGATCCGGTGGAGATTTTAGCTAATCAATAAGTTGGGAATTCTCATGTTGACCTAATAGTTGATACAATGAGGTTACCAAATCAAACAACTGTAATTAACATGCCTAAAGGCAATGGAACAGTAATTTCTAGGTGTGAATCTACAGAAAACCCTAGCTTAGGTGATGTATATTCTCTGCAATTCAAGGCAATCCAGGAGGATATGAAGTCTAAGGAATTGAATGATGGGGTATTGAAGGAGGCTACAAATAGGGCCAATGATAAAATGGCTATTGTTCCTATGGCAATTCGAATGGAATCTGGGCAAAACAACAATGTTGTGCAAATAGCTGCTCCAGTTGTTGATGATCCTTGGCTCTTAGCTAGGAAAACTTTTAGTGTTACAAGTGGAATTTTGTCTAAAGGAATCCTAATCACTAATAAGGGTCAGAAGGAGTTTGGAATGATAGCCAAAAATCATGAACCAAATCCTTTAGACCTACGTGAGGTTGATGATGAACAAGATGAAGTGGAAGACTTGGGGGAAGACATAGAGGAGGAATCTACAACTGCTAACTTTAAATAAGCAACCAGATATGGTGAAATATCTCCCAAGAGTGTGGATAAGAAGAAATCAGCTGGGAAACCTATAAGGAGACAAAAGAAAGACATCAAAGACAATGTACCTTTAAGGGTGCAACCAAAGAGGAGTGTGATCTCTAATTCCAAATAATCTTATGAATAATGCTCTAGTTTGGAATGTGAGGTCGATAAACACACAAAATACTTTTAATAGGTTGCTTAACCTACATAGAAAGTATAATTTTTACTTGATAGGATTGATGAAACCTTGGCAAGACATCAATAAGCTGGAGGAGTATAGAAGAAAGCTGGGGATTCATATTGCTTATGCTAATGTGAACGACAAGATATGGTTATTTGTTGATGAAGATATTGATGTTGACATTGTGATGAATATGGAACAAAAAATGACATTGAAGCTGTTTCATAGCAATCTGAATAAAGAGTTATATGTGACACTAGTTTATGCCAAATGTGATGCTATTGAAAAAATTGAACTTTGTGATTCAATGTATCACTTAGCCTCAGATATGGAAGCTCCTTGGCTTATTGGAGGAGATTTCAATGTGATTCTATCTGTGGAAGAGAAATATGGGGGTCGTCCTGTGTACCTGAGTGAAGTTGAAAACTTTGCACAATGTGTAGACACATGTGCATTATATGATCTTGGCTTCAAAGGGAGCCTTTATACTTGGTGGAATGGGAGGTATGACATTGATTGCATCTTTAAGAGGCTTGATGGGTTTTTTGCAAATCAACAGTTCTTAGATTTATTCCCAGCATTAGAGGTTGAACACTTGATCAAGTATAGTTCTGACCATGCACCTCTCCTGTTATCTTGCAACATTGACACTGTCCAAGTTAGGAAACTATTTAAGTTTTTAAACTTCTGGACCAAGCATGAATCCTTTCTAAAAGTGGTGAAGGAGAATTGGGTAGTTGATTCCATGGGGAATCCATTCATTTTATTCCAAAGTAAGCTGAAAAAGGTGAAGACTGCATTGGTAGCTTGGAGCGAGGAGACGTTTGGAGATATTTTAAAACAAATTGCAGAATTGGAGGATGTTTTTAAGGTACATGAGATTGAGTTTTAATTGAATCCAACATCTTAGAATAAAGCTAAGTTACACAAAGTAGAAGCTGATCTTACAAGGTATTACCATCTTGAAGAAGAATTTTTGAGACAAAAGGCCGGAATGTAGTGGTTTAAGGATGGTGATAAGAACACTAAGTTCTTTCATTCTCATGTGAGAGACAAGAGGAAAAGGCTGCAGGTGTCCAGAATCTTGGACAAAAATGATAATTGGCTTGAATCACAAGAAGACATGGCAAGGGATGCAGTAGAAGTTTTCCAGGCTCAGTTCACAGAAGAAAGAATTCCTACTAACTTTGATATTATTCAGTATGTTCCTAGGATGGTGTCTCACGATCAAAATGCAAGGTTGTGGGAAGAACCAACCATGGAGGAGGTTAAGGCATCTATTTTTGGATTGAATGGGGATAGTGCAAGTGGTCCAGATGGATTCACTAGCCAGTTTTATCAAGCTACCTGGGAGGTTGTATGTGATGATGTGCTGAATATGGTTAGAGCCTTCTTTTGTGGTGCAGAACTACCAAAGTTCATCACTCACACAAATCTTGTATTGCTCCCAAAGAAGAAGAATGTTGCTACATTTTCAGACATAAGGACAATCAGTTTGAGCAATATCTCTAACAAGATTATATCTAGCGTGATCCATGAGAGGTTAGTTGAGCTTCTGCCTTCTTTAATTTCTCCTAATTTGGCAGGTTTTGTCAAAGGAAGAAGCATTATGGAGAATATCTTGTTAACTCAAGAGATCATCAAAGATATTAGACTGGGAGGGAAGCCTTCTAATGTAGTAATCAAATTGGACATGGCAAAAGCTTATGATAGTCTAATGGCTATTCATCATAAAGGTACTGAGGCAGATGGGATTTGGTGAGATTTTTATTGATATGATATTCAAACTAGTCTCCAACAACTAGTACTCAGTTCTTCTTAATGGGCCGACCAATGGTTTTTTCAAATCATCTAGAGGTGTTAAATAAAGGGATCCACTTTCTCCTACATTGTTTATTCTAGTAGCTGAAGTGCTCGGGAGAGCTTTAGATGCATTGTTTGACAACCCAGATTGCATAGGCTTTGGCATGCCAAAGTGGAGTCAAAATATTAACTACCTTTCCTACATTGATGATACTATTATTTTCTGTCCCTCTCACTATGGGGCAGTGCAGCTCATCATGAATGTGTAAGAGGAATATAAAGCAGCTTCAGGTCATAAGATGAATAAAGAAAAGTTTTCATTTTATATGCATGAAGGAGTTCAAGTAGATGAAGTAAATACTATCCACTTGATTACTGAATTCCAAAGACACCTTTTCCCATTTACATACTTGGGATGTCTTATATTCTACAACAGGAGGAGGAAAGACTTTTATAAGAATATCATCTTCAAAGTACAGGAGAGGTTATCATCATGGAAGGGTAAGTTACTATCAATTGGTGGTATAACAGTTCTGATCTCACGTGTGTTGGAGAGTATGCCATTTCATCATTTGTCAGTTGTGAATCCACCAGCATATGTGATCAACCAATTACATAAGATGTTTGCTAGGTTTTACTGGAGCAATTCAGGCAATGGAAGGGCAAGCCATTGGGCGTCGTGGGAAAACGTATGTCTTTCTAAAAGTGAGGGAGGTATGGATTTCAGATCCTTACATGATGTGTCTAAGGCTTTGTTTGCCAAACTTTGGTGGAACTATAGAACAAAAGACTCATTGTGGTCTACATTTATGAGAAATAAGTATTTAAAGAAGATCAATGAGGTGTTAGTACCTTGGAGAAAAGGATCTTATGCATGGAGAAAAGGGTTGCAAATGAGAGATGAGGTAGAGCATCAAGTGTGGTGGCAATTGAAGAATGGCGACTCCTATTTCTGGTATGACAATTAGACTGGACTAGGAGCTCTTTACCATGCTTCAGGTCGAGATCATTGGTTTAATGAATCTATAAAGCATGTTGATGAAGTGGTTGAAAATAGGGCATGGAATAAAGTTCTACTAAGGGAATTACTGCATGATGAGCTAGTTGACCATATTCTGGAGACAATCACACCACCTTCAGATCTTTCAATGAAAGACAAGCCATGGTGGAAGCTAGAAATAAAGGGACATTTTACAGTGAAGTCTGTTTGGAAATATATAAGGAATAGAAGAGAAGAAAGCAAGATATACAAATGTTTTTGGGTAAAGGGTCTGCCTTTCAAGATAAGTTTCTTCATGTAGAGACTGTGGAAGGCAAAGTTACCATTGGGTGACTGGTTTATAAGGCTGTGATATTTCATAATATCAAGGTGTTGGTGCTGTAGGAATCCTAAACAAGAGACACTGCCTCATGTGTTTCTAACATTACCAGCTGCAAGATATGTTTTGAATTATTATAGTGCACCTGCAGGGATTAGAATATATGGGAAGTAACTTGTGCAAGTGATAAATGAATAGTGGAGAAAACCTGTTAATACATGCTTGAAGGCAGTATATCAAGCTATGCCAAGTTTGATTGTTTATAATTTGTGGAAGAAGAGACATTCTGGAAAGCATGGGAAGAGTGTGTCTATAAATAGATTGATCTTTCAAATCTCAACCTCAATACAAATGCATCTAAAGGTGAGAAGACCAGGCTTTAAGGGTGTTACTAAAAACTGGCTAGACTTGCATGAGAAGCTATCACAACATATTTCTAAATTGATGTATACTAAGGTGCTATGGGAATTACCTCCCGTGGGTTGGATAAAATACAATACTGATGGGGCATATAGAGGTGTCAATGGAGGAGCATCATATGGATTATGTATAAGGGATGGAATAGGAGATATTATCTATGCACAAGCAGATGCAACTAATAATGTAGCTGAGGCACATGCCATTCTGGAGGCTCTAAGGTACATAACTCAAATGCAATGTCCTCCTTGCATAACTAAAATTGATTCTTTACTTATGAAGAGAGTGCTAGATGAAGTTTGGGAACCACCTTGGAGCATTGCTAATCAAATGGATAAAATCAAAACGCTACTTTCTAAGGATGATTTTCAGATGTTTCTCGTATTGAGGGAAGGTAACAAGTTAGCTGATCATTTAGTTAATTTGACACTAGATCAGCAGCACATTGTACATGTGCTTTCCTTTTGGAAACTGGACACACAAGGGAGACGGATATTGAATAATGACAAGCTTCAAATACCCTACATAAGGGTAAGAACTGCCAAGCCAAATATTAATTGATGATGGTATTGAAGATAAGATGAAGAGTAAGGGGGAGTATCTTGTAGCTAAGAGGAGGAGGAGAACATATCATGGAAGAATGAAAAAAACTACAGGGGTTGGATATCACATTAAACTTCCAACTCAAATCCTTAGGGAGGAGAGAAAGAAGGATTGTTTCTCTGACATGTTTTCTGATTTTGCAGGCACTTTGGAGGGGGCTTGGCTCTATGTTTTGTCCAAACATATTAGGGTGGTATTAGTATCATTGATACTCATTCCTTATAGGTGCAGCCACTACTTAGGCCATCCCAAAAGCACACAAAATAAGGCAAAAAGAAGGCTGCACATTAGCCTTAACATTTGGATCCACATACATGCCCAAGACGATGGAAAAAGGGAGGATTATACTATAAAATGCAAACTCCTTTGCATCTACCACTCCCTGAGGATCACAAAAGGTAATACCAGCAGGGCATATCAAGTCACAATGATCAGCTACATGCGCAAATACTTTTGACTGCCCAAATCAAATATGACTACCCATGGGATTTCTTAGCTTTATGCGGATCATTTTAGAAATATTTGGAGGAGCTACCAGCTACAATGGACATCTACCACACATGAAGAAGCTACCAACAACAGGATCACAACAAGAAGTAGCAGGCATGACCGCCTAACAAGGAGCCAAAGTCACAACAACACCATTACTGTCTTAACCTCGACTTGCATTTTGGAAGGTTTTGCGTGCAATCGGCTTACAAAGCAATCTTTGTCAAGATTATATTTATTTTAACGAGATCAGGTGGACCTACCTAATACTCAAGATAACAAGTGCAAATGCCCAAAATAGAAATCAACGAGAGACATCTATTCAAGAATATTTTGCGAGTCATGTGCAAATAGGCCTTTTCAAGGATCATGGTTCTTAGTTCTTTTTGATCCATCAAAGGAGTTTTTTACACATGACTTTGATATTAAGCTTCATGTACTTTCATTTTTTACGCACTTTAATTTTGTGAGACCTCCAAACTCATTGTTGTTTTATTTTGATTATTAATAAAAACACCATTAGGCAACCAACCTAGTGGTATATTTGAAAAAATAAATTATCACAAAAATAAAACTAGATATGGAAGCATACCTGAATTCATGAGAATGGAGATAACTCTTCATCTTGCGGTTAGTGATCTTCTAAACCAAGACGTAGCAATTGCACAGAAGGCGACTCTCACTTGTTCAATGATGGAATATTGGAAAAGAACCTTACGCCTGATTTAGGGACTATAACCCTAATTAGGGGTGTTCAAATCGAACGGAAAAATCGCACCAAACTGAAAAGTCAAACCAAACAGAATAAAACCCACGATTAGGTTTGGTTTGATTTGGTTTGATCTTGAGAAAAACAATCCAACCAAACCGACATTTATTTATTTTTAAGACTTTATATATAATTTTCTTTAAAAATATTTAGAAATATTTGATATCCTCTCATGGGAGGTAATATTTAATAGAACTATGAAATTCATTCATTTTTGTTTACCTTAAATAATGCATTGTATCATTTTCTTATCAAGTGTTATTGAAATGCGTCAATCACTCTTTGCTATTCCATATTCATATGTCAAGATTTCTTATATCTTTTCTCGAATCTGAAATGGTATTTCGATAATTTAAAATTAAACATAACATATCATTATTTAGGTATTATATTAATTTTTATGTTTAATTATTAAATTCGGTTACCCTTGAAAGTGTATGTCAATGAACAATTATTGTTAGACGACTAAGAAAATAACTATCATGTGTTACTAAAAAATTATGTTTATCATTTTTCAATTTCTACTAAATATATATTCACTTACCTATAACTTTAATAAAGTATCATGATCCAAAATCCACCTAGTCGTGATGGCACCCAACCCCAATCTACTAGGTAAGCCAATTTAACAATAATCCAATTCAAATGAGATTTGCTGAGAAAATAATGATGAAGTAACTGAAATTTTATACAACAACCCAAGGACCAGTAGTACAAATCATGAGCTTCTAAGACTTAGAGTTTACAAAGCTGGTATGAAATAAGTACATCAACAGTTTGAAATGTATATAAAAAGATTATTATAAATCTAAAACTGCCATGAACAAGAGGCAGCTATGACCGGAATGCAGGTACATCTCCAATGCCAGCTCCCGCCATGCACAACAACATCAACATCCAAAATTTACACGCAAGGTGTAGAAGTGTAGTATGAGTACAACCGACCCCATGTACTCAATAAGTAACAAACCTAGTGTGGATCCTGCCCAAGCGCTAATATAAGCCAATCATGGCATGAATCAATAAAGCCTACTACGGCGTGTAGCTCGATCCCATAAATATCACGCATAATCAGTCCTTCGGCCTCACTCAATCATCATCTTCTCCAGTCTCTCGGCCTCACAAATCTCATGCTCATCAGCCCAAACAATGATAACATAATGTGAGATAAATGATAACAGAGACTGAGATATGATATGCAAATGAATGAGTATGACTGAATATGTAATTGCAATTTAAGAAAATAACTCAATAGCAGAAATGACCTATGTGGGTCCCAACGGGATAAGCATGTAGCCTAAATATGGTTTCTAACATGGATCACAATTCAATCACTCTAGCACATATAAATTTCATGGATAGAAACAAGATTAGGTAACTATGAGGTACCACAGAATCAACATAATCACAATTCAAACGGTGCACGTCCGCACACCCGTCACCTAGCATGTGCGTCACCTCAACACCAAACACATATGTCACGACCCCAATTTACCTCCATAGGATGTCGTGAAGGCACCTAGTCTCTAAGACTATGTAAGCCTAACAATTTTGCGGAATAGCTGAATATAAAGCTGAAACTCAACCTCAAGGTCTGAAATAAATACGAACTGCAATTCAAATAGTTACAAATCCCAAAACCCGGTAGAAATAAGTCACAAGCTCCAAAGAGAAAAATACTAAATATATCTATACATTAGAGTCTAATGAGGAAAACAACATAATAAGGATAGAGGGGGACTTCGAGGTCTGCGGACGCTGGAGATGTACTTTGAAGTCTCCACGTACGGGCTAGCTCACCGGTAGTCGGGTTGGTAAGGAGTACCTGGATCTGCACAAAACGATATGCAGAAGAGTAGTATGAGTACACCACAACGGTACCTAGTAAGTGCCAAGCCTGACCTCAGTAGAGTAGTGATGAGGTCAAGTCAGGTCCCTACTGGAAATAATAGGAAATAAGGCAGAAGATATAATAGTTTAATGAAATTATTGAGATGTGAATAAGAAGAAATTACATAAAGATACCAACACAGCAAATAGAGGTAAATATTAGGGGCGCTCCTGAGGTACCGTCTCGTAGTGCCAAAAGTAAATAAGCAACAGGGACGCTCCCGAGGTACCGCCTCGTAGTCCAAAAGTAAATATGCAACATGGGAGCTCCCGAGGTACTGCCTCGTAGTCCCAAAATTACATATGCAATAGGGGAGCTCCTGAGGTACCACCTCCTAGTCCCAAAAGTAAATTTGCAACAGGGGAGCTCCCGAGGCACCGCCTCGTAGTCCCAAAAGTAAATATACAACTCATAACCAATGGAATAATGAATTACAGCAAGTAATTCTACAGTTAAAGACTGAATACAAAATCAAGGAAGCAGTTAATTCAACTAAGCATGTTGAACAAATTGCAAGTAAGAGTTAAGACATGCGACATTAGGCTAAACATGATGACTACACATGCTAGAGTAACTCAGTTAAGGAATTGAATAGGAAACTACTTAGCAAGAACCGGAATTTTTAACATTTAATCCGAGTACACACTCGTCACCTCGCGTACACGGACTTCATGTATTCCAAGTACCATAACAGTACCAAATCCTAAGGGTAATTTCTCCCACACAAGGTTAGACAAGTCACATAACTCAAACCTCGCTCAATCAATCAATAAGGAGACCCTTGCCTCGATTTTCCAACTCAGATCGTCTCGAATCTAGACAAAAAATTACATACTATAAATATAACTATAAGAAACTAATTTAAATAATAAAACTACGACTTTAGCAAAGAATTGAAAAATCGCCCCCAAAAGTCGACCCGGACCCACATCTCAGAACCAGACCAAAATTATAAATTCCGAACACCCATTCGATAACGAGTCCAATCATACAAGAGTTACTCAAATCCGACTTCATTTGGCCTTTCAAAACCAAAATATTCGGTCTAAGAACTTTCACCATTTTCCCCCAAATTTCTCAACCCAAATTCTTAATCAGATGAAGAAATTAATGAAAGATTAGTAGATATTAATCAAAACTGAGTCAAGAATACTTACCCAAATGTTTCCTCTGAAAATCCCACAAATATAGGCCTAAATCCGAGCTCTTTAGGTTCAAAAAATGGAGAGTGAAATCAAACCCTCGAACTTAGGCCTTTTCTACCCAGTCAAACCACATCTGCGGACCAAGAAATGCTTCTGCGATGCCGCACCTAAGGAAAAACAATCTCAGGTGCAGAAAACACCCAAGTCCAGGTCTTCTGCTTATGCGGATAAGGGCCCGCATCTGTGAGACTGCTTCTGCGGGAAGATGACGACACTTGCAACCACTGGCGCTTCTACGCCCCTGCCGTCACAGAAGCAAAGGCACTTTTGCGGAAAATGTTCCTCTTCTGGGTACCTGTTAACACTGTTGGGCAAGGCCAGCTGCGCATCTGCGACTCAAAGCTCGCTCATACGAGCGCGCACCTGCGGTCAAATCCTCTGCAGGTGCGAAAACACCAGAACATACTAGCACTCAGCAAATTTCACAGGTCTCAAATTGATCCGGTTCAATCCAAATCACACCCGGGGACTCCGGGACCCCGTCCGAATATACCAACAATTCCTAAAATATCATACAGACTTGGTCGAGCCTTTAAATCACATGAAACAACGCTAAAAATATGAATTGCACATCTATTCAAGACTAATGAACTTTAGAACTTATAACTTCTACATTCGACGTCGAAACCTATCAAATCAAGTCTGATTGACCTTAAATTTTGCACAAAGGTCATAATTGACATTACGGACCTACTCCAACTTCCGGAATCGAAATTCGACCCCGATATCAAAAAGTCCACTCCCGGTCAAACTTTCCAAAAATCATCCAATTTTCCAACTTTCACCAATTAACGCCGAAATGACATACGGACCTCCAAATCAACATCCGGACACACTCCTTAGACCAAAATCACCATACAGAGCTATGGGAACAGTCAAAACTCCATTTTAGAGTCATTTTCACATAATTCGAACTACGGTCAACTCCTATGACTTAAACTTCCATTTTAGGAACTATGTGTCCCATTTCACTCCGAAACCACAAAATGAAATAGAGGGAGCAATAAATAGGGGTTCAGGGTAATACTCTCAAAATGACTGGCCGGGTCGTTACATCCTCCCCCTCTTAAAAAAATATTTGTCCTCGAACAAGTATAAGGACATATATGAAGTGGTGAAAAGATGAGGATAACTGTTGCTTTGGTTATGCTTGGTCTCCCAAGTCTCCTCCTCGATCGGATGACCCCTCTACTGAAACTTCACTGAAGCGATGCTCTTCGACCTCAACTTTCAAACATGCCTGTCCAAAATAGCAACCGGCTCATCGACGTAAGATAGATCGTTATCCAACTAGAGCATGGATCACCGTGAGACGGATCTCACGAGACATAAGACATTATCCAACACATCAGATGGATCACCGTGATGCTTCCGGAGTATGGAAACATGGAACACTAGATGAACTGCAGAGAGACTAGGTGGTAATGCAAGTCTGTAAGCTACCTCTCCAACCTTCACAAGAATCTCAAAAGGCCTGATATACCTAGGGTTCAACTTGCCCTTCCTCACGAACCTCATAACAACCTTCATGGGTGAAACCTAGAGCAAGACCCTCTCCCCAACCATGAATGCAATGTTTGCGAACCTTCCGATCCACATAACTCTTCCGCCTGGATTGGATAGTACGAAGTCAATCCTGAAACAATTTAACCTTTTCTAAAGCATCCTGAACCAAGTCTGTACCGAATAGCTTAGCCTTGCCCGGCTCGAACCAACCCACTTGAGATCGGCACCGCCTACCATACAAAGCCTCATACAGGGCTATCTGAATACCCGACTTATAACTTTTGTTGTAGGCAAACTCTACAAGTGGTAATAACCGATCCCAAGAACCCCCAAAATCCATCACACACGCACAAATCATATCCTTCAATATTTTAATAGTGCGCTCGGAATGTCCATCCGTCTGAGGGTGAAATGTTGTACTTAACTCCACCCGAGTACCCAACTCATGTTGTACGACTCTCCAGAACCGCGATCTAAATTGTGTACAGAGATGATAATACCGTCACACCATGAAGCCTAACAATCTCACGAATGTAAACCTGAGCCAGTTGCTCCAAAGAGTAAGTAGTAACCATAGGAATGAAATGAGCTGACTTGGCCAATCTATCCACAATCACCCAATTTTCATCAAATTTCCTCTAAGTCCTTGGGATCCCAACAATAAAATCCATAGTGATCTGCTCCCATTTCTACTCCGAAATCTCTAGCTTCTGAAGCATTCCACGTGGTCGCTAATGCTCATACGTCAACTGCTAACAATTTAGGAACCTAGATACATATCCCATTTTGTCCTTCTTCATACGCCTCTACCAATAGTGTTGCCTTAAGTCCTAATACATCTTCGCGGCACCTAGATGAATGGAGTACCACGCACTGTGAGCCTCTTCAAGAATCAACGCACGTAAACCATCTACATTTGGCACACATAGTCTGCCCTGCATCCATAATACACCGTCATCTCCAATTGTGACTTGCTTGACATCACCATAATGAACCGTGTCCTTAAGGACAAATAGATGGGAGTCATCATACTGACGCTATCTGATATGATCTTAAAGAGAAGACTAAGAAACCTCACAAGCCAAAACTCAGCTCGACTCGAAAATATCCAATCTGACAAACTGATTGCTCAAGGCCTGAACATCCAACGCTAAAGGCCTCTCTGCTACTTGTAGATATGCTAAACATCCCAAACTCTCTGTCCTTGCAACTTAAGGCATCAGCCACCATATTGGCCTTCCTGGGATGATAGAGAATAGTGATATCATAATCCTTAAGCAACTCCAACCATCTCCACTGCCACAAGTTAAGATCCTTCTGTTTAAATAGATGCTGCAGACTCCGATGATCGGTATAGACCCCACAAGTTAAGGCATGAAAATAGCTACTAACACGAGGTCGTGGACATAATAGTTCTTGTCATGCACCTTCAGTTGTCTAGATGTGTAGGCAATCACCCTACCGTCCTGCATCAACACCGCATCGAGACCAATGCCCAAAGCATCATAATACACCGTATAGGACCCTGAACCAGTAGGCAATACCAACACTAGGGGGTGTCGTCAAAGCAGTCTTGAACTTTTGAAATCTCTCATCACACTCCTCGGTCCACCTAAACGGAGCACGCTTCAAGGTCAATCTAGTCATAAGTGCTGCAATAGACGAGAAACCCTCTACAAATTGACGGTAATACCCTGCCAAGCCAAGAAAGCTCTAGATCTCCATAGTAGAGGATGGTCTAGGCCAACTCTGTACTACTTCAATCTTCTTCGGATCTACCTTGATCCCCTCACTCTATACCATATGACCCAAAAATGCCACTAAATCTAGCCAAAATTGACACTTCAAAAAATTTTCATACAACTTCTTTTCTTTCAAGGTCTGAAACACAGACCTCAAGTGCTGCTCTTGATCCTCCCGGCTCCGAGAGTACACCAGAATGTCGTCAATAAATACAATGATGAACGAGTTAAGATAGGGCTGAAATACATCGTCCATCAAGTGCATGAATACTACTGGGGCTTTGGTCATCCCAAAAGACATCACAATGAACTCATAATGTCCATACAAAGTACTAAAAGTAGTCTTCGGATTTCTGGCTCCCGAATCTTCAACTGATGATAGCCTGAATGCATGTCGATCTTATAGAACACTCTGTCACCCTAAAGTTGATCAAACAGGTCATCAATACGTGGCAATGGATACATGTTCTTCACTGTAACCTTGTTAAACTGGCGATAATCAATATACATTCGCATAGAACCATCCTTTTTCTTTACAAACAAGACAGGGTCACCCCAAGGCGACATATTAGGCCGAATGAAACCCTTGTCAAGCAACTCTTTCAATTGTTCCTTTAATTCTTTCAACTCTGATGGGTCCATACAATAGGGTGGAATAGAAATGGGCTGAGTGCCCGGTAAAACATCAATGCCAAAGTCGATATCTCTGTCGGTCGGTATACCCAGAAGATCCGCCGAAAATACATCTGGATATTCCCCCACCACTAGAACTGACTCGACGGCAGGAGTGACAGCACTAACATCCCTCACATGTGCCAAATATGCATCACACCCCTTCTCAACCATCCGCTGAGCCTTTGGAAATGAGACAACCCTGCTCGGAACATGATCTAAGGTACCTCTCCACTCTAGCCGTGATAGATCTGGTATAGCCAATATCACCATCTTGGAGTGACAATCAAGGATAGCGTGATAGGGCGACAACTAGTCCATGCCTAAAATAATATTAAAATCCACCATACTGAGCAATAATACATCGGCTATGGCCTCAAAACCACTAAGAACAACTAAACACAACCGATACACACAGTCAACAACAATAGAATCACCCACGGCTGTAGACACATAGACAGGCCTTAGAGAATCACGAGATATACCCAAATACAGAGAATAATAAGATGACACATGAGAATAAGTGGATCCTAGATCAAATAAGACTGATGCATCTCTATGACAGACCGAAACAATATATGTGATGACAAAATCAGATACAATTGCTTCCGTCCTAGAAGGAAGGGAATAATATCTGGCCTGGCGTCCCCCTTTAAGGCGACCTCTACCTATCCGACCTCCATCTCGAGCTGGTTGTGCAAGTGGAGTGGTAATCGGTGCTGTAACCATAGCATGGGGACCCAGTGGGCACGCGGTGCCTGGGTGGTCTGTTGAGGTGCACCCCTCATGAGTCTAGGGCAATCACTCACCACATGAAGAGTGTCACCATACTAAAAACAAGCTCTCGGAGGACGTGGCTGTTGTGGCTGGCTCGGGCCTGATCGGCTGGACTGACCGCTGAAAGCACCTCATGCAGGAGGTGCACTAGACAATGGCAGTGCATAATAAGGAGCCTGGGGCTTAGGAGTGGTCAGAGTACTATTGGCGGCTGGAAGTTCTGAATGAATAGGGCAACCCATATAGCCCTTACCCTGACGAGCTACAGCTGGGGCACGAGTACCACTATATGTGTCAGAATCTCGAGACCTCTTGGCCTCTCTCTCCTCCCTCTCCCGAATTAACATACCCTCCAATGTCCTAGCTATCCCCACTACCTGCTGGTATGTGATGTCTATCTCCAACTCTCGAACCATGCTAAATATGATAGTGGGGTTGAGCTTCTCATTAAATCCACGAATCCGCTCCCAAACAGTAGCAACCAAGGCTGGTGCATGCCTAGCCAAAAAACTTAACCAGACTGCATACCCTGACACGATCATAGAACCCTAGCCCAACTGCGCCATGCATCTCTGAGACTCTGGGGGACATACTCCCTCAAGAACATATCTGAGAACGGATTCCAAGTGAGTGAAGTTGCCTCGGCCGGACTTCCCAACTCGTATGTTCGCCACCACTGATAGGTCGCTCCTTTCAGCTGGAACATAGTGAAAGAAACCCCACTAGACTCTGCAACACTCATAGTACAGAGGATACGATGGCACTCCTCAAGAAAACCCTAAGCATCCTCTGATGCTAACACACTGAAAGTATTAGGGTGGTACTTTTTGTACCTCTAGAGCTTGAGCTGTTCCCCCCTCTGAAACTGCTTCCCTAACCTCGGGCTGAACTGGAGCTACCTGTTGTATCAGTATGATCTCGAGAACCTGGTCGACATGGACCCGTAGTTTTGTGGTACGGGTGGCGGGATCTGTGCTCCTCCCCAAGCCTAAGAAGTGGCAGGAGCAAGTGGTATCAACCTTGCCCGAGCCAACGTGCTGAGCATGATCAGAAACTGGGCGAGAGTCTCCTAGAGGGCTGGTGCAGTAACAGGCATCTCGGGTGCCTTCCCTCCAACTAGAGCTACTAGTAGCTCCTCTGTAGCAGCTCGTGCGGATGCTCTAGCTGCACTATGTGGTCGTCCTCAGACTCTACCCTGGCTTCGGCCTCTCGCGGCTCTAGCAGAGGGCGCGAGTGTTTGGTCATCTGATCCAACTGTACGTGCCCTCACCATCTGTGAGAGAATAGAAAGACAAAAATTTAGAATCCGAAATCAAAATTTTGCACGATAAGGAATCAAAGAAGTGAAGCTTTTCCTAACAGTTCAGTATCCTCCCGAAGATAAGTACAGACATCTATATACCAATCCGTGAGACTCTACTAAACCTGCTTGTGACTCATAACACCTATGGACCTAGTGCTCCGATACCAACTTGTCAATGGCCCCAATTTCATTCTGTAGGATGTCGTGACGGAAGCTAGTCTCTAAGACTAGGTAAGCCTAACAATTTTGCGGAATAACTGAATATAAAGCGGAAACTCTACCTCAACATCTAAAATAAATAAGAACTGTGTTTCAAATAGTTACGACTCCCAAAACCCGGTAGAAATAAGTCACAAGCTCCAAAGACAAAAATACTAAATATCTCTATACATCAGAGTCTAATGAGGAATGAGGAAAATAACATAATAAGGATAGAGGGGGACTTCGAGGTCTACAGACGCTAGGAGCATGATCTAAGGTGCCGCCTCGTAGTCCCAAAAGTAAATACATATCAGGGGCTCTCCCGAGGTACCGTCTCGTAGTCCCAAAAGTAAATATGCAACAGGGGAGCTCCCGAGGTACCACCTCATAGTCCTAAAAGTAAATATACTACTCATAACCAATAGAACAACGAAATTACAGTAAGGAATTCTACAGTTAAAGACTGAATACAAAATCAATGAAGCAGGTAATTCAACTAAGCATATTGCACAAATTGCAAGTAAGAGTTAAGACACGTAGACATGCAACATTAGGCTAAACATGATGACTACACATGCTAGAGTAACTCAGTGAAGGAATTGAAAAGGAAACTACTTAGCAAGAACTAGAATTTTCAATATTTAACCCGAGTACGCACTCGTCACCTCGCGTACACGGCCTTCATGTATTGAAAATACCATAACAGTACCAAATCCTAAGGGTAATTCCCTCACACTAGGTTAGACAAGTCACTTATCTAAAACCTCGCTCAATCAATCAATAAGGAGACCTTTGCCTCGATTTTCGAACTCCGATCAGCTCGAATCGAGCCAAAACAATTACATACTATAAATATAACTATAAGAAAATAATTTAAATAATGAAACTACGACTTTAGCAAAGAATTAAAAAATTGCCCCCAAAAGTCGACCTGGGCCCACGTCTCGGAACCCGACCAAATTTATAAAATCCGAACACCCATTCAATAATGAGTCCAGCCATATAAGAATTACTCCAATCCGACCTCATTTGGACTTTCAAAATCCAAAATTTTGGTCTAAGAACTTTAACCATTTGTTTCCAAATTCCTCAACCCAAATCCTTAATTAATTGAAGAAATTAATGATACATTAGTAGAGATTAATCAAAAATGAGTCAAGAATCCTTACCCAAATGTTTCCTTTGAAAATCCCTCAAACTTCCACCTCAAACCCTCGAACTTAGGCCTTTTCTGCCCAGTCAAACCGCATATGTGGACCGAGAAACGTTTTTGCGATGCCGTACCTGTGGAAAAATCATCGTAGGTGCGGAAAACACCCAAGTCCAGGTTATCCTCTTCTGAGGATAAGGGCCCGCATCTGCGAGACAACTTCTATGGTAAGGTGACCGTACCTACGACCACTGGCGCTTCTACGCCCCTGCCATCGCAGAAGGGAAGGCACTTCTGTGGATAATGTTCCGCTTCTATGACCACTACTGGGCAAGGCCAGCTCCTCATCTGTGACTCAAAGCTCGCTTATGCGAGCCCGTACCTGAGGTCAAATCTTCCGCAGGTGCGAAAACACCAAAACAGCCCAGCACTCAGCTGATTTCACAAGTCTCAAATTGTTCCGGTTCAATCCGAATCACACCCGGGGACTCCGGGACCTCGTCCAAATATACCGACAAGTCCTAAAATATCATACGGACTTAGTCGAGCCTTCAAATCAGATCAAACAACGCTAAAAATACGAACTGCACATCGATTCAAGCCTAATGAACTTTAAAACTTCTAACTTTTACATTCGATGCCAAAACCTATCAAATCATGTCCGATTTATCTCACATTTTGCACACAAGTCATAAGTAATATTATGGAACTACTCCAACTTCCGGAATCGGAATTCGACCCCGATATCAAAAAGTCTACTCCCAGTCAAACTTTCGAAAAATCATCCAATTTTTCAACTTTCGCCAACTAACGCCGAAATGACCTACGGATCTCCAAATCAACATACAGACACACTTCGAAGACCAAAATCACCATACAAAGCTATTGGAATGGTTAAAACTCTATTCCACAGTCGCCTTCATACAATTCTAACTACGGTTAACTCCTACGACTTAAACTTCCATTTTATGATCTATGTGTCCCATTTCACTCCGAAATCACAAAATGAAATAGAGGGAGCAATAAATAGGGGTTCAGGTCTAATACTCTCAAAACACGACCGGCCGGGTCGTTACAACATAACACGTACATTCAGGGGTCCATACCCTCAACACCAAGTTTAGAAGTGTTACTTACCTTGAACAAGCCAAAATCTAATACTGAGCAAACCAAATAATACTCTAGAAATACCATCCTGCGCGTACCGACCTCCGAACGGATCGAAACTATCTAAAAGAAACTCAAGAACATCAAATAATGCCAAAGGAAACAAACCCGATTAATAAAGGTTGAATCTTTAATCAAAAGTCTGAAGCCAACCAAAACGACAAACACGGGATCACATCTCGGAACCCGACAAAAGTCACAAAATCCAATAACTCATTCAATTACGAGTCCAACCATACTGGGTTCACTCAAAACCCAAAAATTCACTTTATGAAATTTTAGACAAAACCCCCCAATTTCGCTTCTCAAATCATCAATTAAATACAAAAAACGAGGATAGATTCATGAAATATAATCAAAATCGAGTAGATAACACTTACCCCAATCCATATGGTGAAAAGCTCCTCAAACATCACTTCAATCTGAGCTCCAAAGCCCCAAATAAGATAAAATGACCGAAACCCCCGAAAATAGAGTACTTATAATTACTGAACATAAATACCCTATGTGATCGCGGGACATTCTTCGCGACTGCGAATAACGAAATCAGCAGCCTCCAAATTACCCTACACATTCACGAAACTTACCATGTGAATGCAATGACCACATGCACCTATACTACGCGTTCGCGACAAGACAAATATGAACGCGAAGAAGAAATCTTCAGCACCCATCTTCTGAACTCAACTCAACGCAAACACGAGCTGAATAATGCGAAGGCGATGCTCAGGCTTCCAAAGGTACACGAACGCGGTGGAATAGCCACGAATGCGAAGAAGGAAAAAGGCCAGCTCCCATAATACACTACGTAACCGTGACCCAATCTTCCTGATCACGAATAAGGCCCGAAACAGTAGAAATCAGCAGTGCCAAAGAACATGGAAATGATCGAAAACTCATCTGAAACTCACCCGAGCCCCTCGTGACCCCGTCCGAACATACCAACAAGCCCCAAAACATAACACGAACCTACTCGATGTCTCAAATCACGCATAACAACATTCAAACCACGAATCGCACCTCAAATCAAACTTAATAAACTTTTGAACTTTCAACTTCCAAAACTCGTGCCGAAACATATCAAATCAACTCGAAATGAACTCAAATTTTGCACACAGGTCCCAAATTACATAACGAATCTATTTTAATTCTCAAAACCACAATCCGAACTCGATATCATCAAAGTTAACTCGCGGTCAAACTTATGAATATTCCCAACCTTCAAATTGCTAACTTTCGCCAATTAGTGGCGAAACCTTCTAGAAATATCCAAATGCAATTCCGAGAATATGACCAAGTCCAAAATCAGAATCCAGACCTAATAGACCCATCAAAACTCCGATCCGAGGTCAAATACTAATAACTCAAACTTGGTCAACTCTTCCAACTTAAAATTTCAATCGTGAAATTCATTCTTCCAAACTAGTTCCGAAACATCTAAAAATCAAAACCGGCGATACAAATAAGTCATAATATATCATACGTGGCTGTTCATGCCTTCAAACTACCGAGCGAAGTGTAAATGCTCAAAAATTTGATCGGGTCATTACATAAAGTAAGATTGAAATAATATTCATGTGACAATAAAACCAGAAAACTCGAAAACCCCGACCAAACCGAACCAATCCAAACCGATATAGTTGGATTTGGTTCGGTTTTGATAAAAAACCGCACCAACCCGGTCCATATACACCCCTAACCCTAATTATAGGTTCACATACTTTATGTATTTCAAATTTAGCCCACTATTAATTAGAAATTATGTATTTACACATAAGATCCCATACTTTATAAGGTGTATTTTTGATCATTTAGCTTTAAACCTTAATAGATCACTTTAATTTAGGCCAATCTTATAAAGATAACAACCAATATATAATTATTCTCAATACATTATATGTATAAGTCCGTAAATTCTAACAATCTCCCACTTGGACTACACATACATGTGTGTATATATATTTATAATTGTATGTCACCTTATGAGCTCAAACTATTTTCTATCACAATCCGAAATACCTCAAAACAATCTTCTCCATCAATTATGCCATTAGTGGACCAAGACGGCATTTGTTATATTATCACAACTAAGTATTCCTTGATGACGAATACCAACATAACCAAATTCCATACATCAAGTATGTGTAGCATGAATATTACATACAATGTGATCTAATCATGTCTATTCCAACTGGTCCAACTGAAAAATAAGTTAGAGTGAAAAATAAACTGAATACTTTATTTCTGCAGAAATATCTCAAAACTAAAACCATAAACTGAAAACTAAAATGTTTCTAAAAATATAGCATTTAAAAAGTTATAAACTCCCACTAAAATCGAATAACCTCAAATGGCATGAAACCCATATGAGCAATGTGATCATAAAAGACCTTGGGTGGTAGTCCTTTAGTAAGCGAATCTGCAACCATGGAGTTTGTTTCAATATGCTCTATAGACACCTAACCACTCTAGACTCTTTCTTTAACAACCAGAAACTTAATGTCAATGCACTTTGTCTTTGTTGAATTCCTATTATTATTGGAATATATGACTGCTAACTTATTGTCACAAAATAACTTACATGGTATTGCAATACCATCCACAATTCATAGCTCAATAATAAAATTTTGTAGCCATATTCCATAATTAGATACCTGATAACATGCTACAAACTCAGTTGCCATGGTGGAAGGAGCAGCAAGTATTTGTTTAACATTCCCCCGAGAGATAGCTCCTACAACAAGCAAATAAATATAGCCCGAAGTAGATTTTATGCTATCTTGGCATCCATCAAAGTCGACGTCTGAATATCCGATAATTTCTAACTTATCTTATTTTTTATATGTGCGCATGTGATTCTTTGTTTTATGTAGATACCACACGACTCATTTGGATGCTTTCTAATTATCAAGTCCCGGACTGCTCAAATATTTGCCTAACATCCCAATAATATATGCAATATATGAATGCATACAAACCTAGTCATACATTAGACTCCCTATTATTGAAGCATAGGAATCATCTGCATTTTCTTAGTCTTAAAATTATTCTTGGGGTATTATTTGAAACTGAGCTTGTCTCCTTTAGCAACAATGGTACACTTGGTTTATTGTCTTACATGCCAAATCGCTTTCGTGCCTTTTCAATATAAGCGTTTTGTGATATTCCTATAGTACCTCGAGAGAGATCTCGATGTATCTGATTTCCTAACACAAAACTTGCATCATCAAGATCTTTCATCTCAAAAGTTTTTGTCAGAAATTTCTTGGTTTCATGCAACGAGCCTATATCAGTTGTGGAAAGCAATATAACATCAACATATAAAACAAGTAAAATGTGCTTACTCCCACTAAACATATGGTATATACAAGCATCAATAAGATTCATCTTGAAATCAAATGAGACGACAACTTTATGAAATTTGTAATATCATTGATGAGACGCTTGCTTAAGCCCATAGATGAATTTCTATTATTTTCAAACCATTGACTTTCCATCACCGGATACAAAATTTTCTAGTTGCACTATATACCAATGTCACGACCCAAAATTCACCTAGTCGTGGTAAGACCTAATCCAACCCGCTAGGTAAGCTAAATAACAGTCAACACGATTCTAATAAAATTAATAAAAAATATTCAAGTGAAATTAACTGAATTACATACAATAACCCAAGGATTTGGTAGTACAAGTCATAAGCCACTAAGATTTAGATTTACAAAATTGGTATAAAATAAATACTATATCTGTCTGGAATGTACATAAATAGAATTCAAATCTAAAACTACCAAGGATAAGTGGTAGCTAAGTACGGAAGGCATTTACTTCTTCAATATCAGCTCCTGCCATACACATCATCATCAGCTCCAAAATCTGAACGCAAGGTGCAAAAGTATAGTATGAGTACAACCGCTCCTACGTATTGAATAAGTATCATAACTAACCTCGGTGAGATAATAGAAGCAAGAATTATAAATGATACTCGCCAATCACCTGTACAAGCTCATAAATTTCATCAAGCATAGAATAGAAAATATGATCAAATCATGAAATCACAGATAAAATCACCTTGGTGCCCATAATTACTTAACGTACCCTGCTCAGTCAACAACCCAGCATATAAGGAAGATATGCAAATAAATCAGGTAAACAACCAAGGAAATTGCAACTAAGATGAAATGCAATAACCAAATATTTGCGGTGCATAACCCGATCCAAATAGAAATCACATCACATCTCTAAGGCTAACATCAGAATCTCACTAATATAACCAAACTAATAACCAGCTCTCCCAGAGCTCACATTAACAAGAAACATGTCGGTTTCTCACAATCCACATGTACACCATCAGGAGAGAAATATGAGAGGGTGACCCTAGGGATGCAGCACGGACAACTCATGTTCTATCAGCCAGGTGTGATCACAGGATCAATATCATAAACCACCTGGCGTGATCATAGGCTCAATATCATAGGTTCGCCCGACGTGGTCACAGACTATATCACAATCCACTCGGCATGGTCACAGACATAACAACACAATTCGCCTGACGTGGTCACAAACATAACAATTAAATCCGCCAGGCGTGGTCAGAGGCATAACAATACAATCCGGCCGGCGTGGTCACATGCATCCAGTCCAAAGGATATCATACAGAAGCAAATATACAAGAATACATGTATATGACCAATGAATATTAGGTTTCATGTTCCTTGACTGGTAAAAATGACATGCTAATGTGTATGCATGTGTAAATTGTGCTATCATAGCTCAAATCAAAAAATTTATCACGAAAATAGCAATTATGAAGTTCATTCAGGGGATTACCCTTTATGTAACCTCAAACATGGAATAAATAGTTCACAACAGGGTTAAAGGTATGAGAAATATCACAACATAAAACTTAACAATCAATTCAAGGTATGTCATAGACTAAGCACTACCCGAGTATGGATAAATACCATGTGCTCGCACATGGGCTCAAGCCACACACATATGCACACTCCTAGCACATAGCTATCACAAATAACTCAGGCAACTAGTGCCTCAACCAAGTTTAGGTAAGATACTTACCTCAAGTAAGCCAAATCAAATACCGAGCAAGACAAACAATACTCTAGAAATACCATTCCACGTGAATTGATCTTCGAACGGCACGAAACCAGCCAAAAGAAACTCAAAATCATCAAATAATGCCAAAGCAAAACAAACCTAAATGATAAAGGTCAAATTTTAATTCAAACACTCAAAGTCAACCAAAATGTCAACCTAGGCCCGCACCTTAGAACTTAATAAAACTCATAAATTCTAACAACCCATTCGAATACGAGTCCAACCATATTAATTTCACTCAAATTCGACTCCTAATAGATGTTCGAATCTCAAATAATCAATTAGAAAAGTTTTGACAAAACCCCCCAATTTCTCTTCTAGATTCATCAAATTAAATGCCAAAATCAAATATGAAATCATGTAAAATAATCAAATCTGAGTAAAAAGTACTTACCCCCAATACAAATGGTAAAAATCCCCTCCAAGATCGTCCAAATCCGAACTCCATAACCTAAGATGTGATAAAATGAACAAACCCTCGAAAACTAAGCTTCTGTCCGGGCATTTCCACATTTGCGGACCAACACGCGCACTTGCTCCCTCGCATTTGCGAGCAAAATATCGCATATACGACTTCAGCTTACAAGACCAAGAACCAAACATGTGCAACTTCTACCGCATCTACGATACCACAGAAGCACAAATACTACCGCAGAAGCGGGCACTCATCTCATGCCTCATTCCCGCATATGCAATCCAATTACCACAAATGCGACTACCGCACCTGCGATCCTTCACCTGCAGAAGCGAAAAAACTCTCATAAACAACTCAAACCTCATAGAAGCATTACCCACATCTTCGCTCCATCATGCACAGATGCGAAATACTAGAACCAGATCTGCCCAAAAATATGAAAATGATCCGAAACTCATCTGAAACTCACCCGAACCCCTCAAGACCCCGTCCGAACATGACAACAATTCCCAAAACATAGAACGGACCTACTTGAGGCCTCAAACGACACTTAAAAATATCAAAACCACGAATCGTACCTCAAATCAAACTTAATGAACATTTGTTTATATTCCAAAACTCGTGTCGAACCATATCAAATCAACTCAGAATGACCTCATATTTTGCACACAAGTTCCAAATGACATTACAAACCTATTCCAACTCCTGGAACCACAATCCGACTCCGATAATATTGAAGTCAACTCTCGGTCAAATTTATGAATTTTTCAAATCTTCAAATTGTTAACTTTTGCTAATTAACACCAAAACCTCTAGAAATATTCAAATGTAAATCTGGGCATACGCCTAAGTCCAATTATCATTCGAACCTAACGGGACCATCAAAACTCCAATCCAAGGTCAAATACACAAAATAGAATCTCGGTCAACTCTTCCAACTTAAAGCATTCTATTTGAGAATAATCAATCCCGAACTACTCGAAAACCAAAACCCTCGATATAGGCAAGTCACAATACACCATATGAAGTTATTAATAACCCCAAACCACAGAACTGAATACAAATGCTCAAAATGGCCGGTCGGATCATTACAACCAAAGACCATAGGCAATGCATGAAAGACCAATAGAAGGGCATTAGCCGCCAATGAAGCTAGTGCGCGTAGATCAAAGTTTAGGCCGGTTAAAAAAATGGGATCTCTGCGCAGCGAGAAAGGCCCCGACCATGTGTCATGACCTAAAATTCAACTAGTCGTGATGGCACCTAACCCAACCCACTAGGCAAGCCAATTAACAACTATCCAATGCCAATGATATTAACAAGACAATTAAACGAAAGTAATTTACTGAATCCTTTACATTTTCCAAGGACTGGTAGTACAAATCATGAGCTTCTAAGAATAGAGTTTACAAAGTTGAAATGTAATAAATACATCGTCTGTTTAAAAAGTACATAAATAGAATTTTTATAGCTGTAAGGCTACCATGAACAAGAGGCAGCTACAACGATGACGCGGGTACATCTTCAAATCCAGCTCCCATCGAACACAACAACATCAACAGCCAACATCTTCACGTAAGGTGCAGAAGTATAGTATGAGTACAACCGACCCCACGTACGCAATAAGTAACAAACCTAACCTTAGGTTGAAAGTAGTGCGAGCAAACAAAAAGGTCGGGTCCAACACCAATATTCCACAACAGTTCATAACAGCATAGTACAAGTAATAAAAGAGTATCTAAGAAATAAAAGGCTCAGTTCATTCATAGTCATTTCTTTTCAAGTACTCAATCTCACTATCTCACATTGTCTCTCACTATGCTCAGCACACTCAATCACTCAGCGTTGTACAATACCCGTTGCGGTGTGCAGACTCCGGAGGGGCTCCTCTCAGCCCAAGTGCTATATCGCTGCGACGTGTAGGCCGATCCAATAGAATGTAATCAATAAATCGATGCGGCGTGCATCCAGATCCCATAAAATGTAATCAATATAACATGCTGCGGCGTGCAGCCTGATCCTAAAATATCACTCTCACTCAGGCCCTCGGCCTCACTCAGTCATCAATCTCTCCAGTCTTACTCACGGGCCAATAATATCATGAAACTAGCCCGATAACAATGAGATGATGTCTCAACAAAATAATAACTGAGACTGAGATATGGTATGAATGCATGGATATGACTGAGTATGAAATATTAATGAAATCAGTGAGATGACAGTAAGAAACTTCCACTATGGGTCCAAACAATATCGGCATAATGCCTAACACATGATATCTTGCATGATTGACAGCTTAACTACTTTATCACATGGTGAAAACACGGATATCAACAAAGCAGGACCACTATACAATGCCATGGGAAAAATATAATCTCAATTCACATGGTGCACGCCTACACGCCCATCACCTAGCATGTGCGTCACCTCAACACTAATCGCATAACAGGTCGCTAAAACCCAAGAGCATTTCCACAAAACAGCTGTGGAGGCTAGCCACATCTTAAGTACCTAAAGAACGGAATATACCCATTACTCTGCAGAACCAACCTACTACCATACTGTCCTATTTCTCCAAGTCCCTACCAAATTGACTTCAAATTGATACATCTCCTTGCTGCAACACCACGATCCTTAACCAAAATTCACCACACAAGAGACCCTAGTATAAAACCACAACGCCTTAAGGCCCATAAGCAGCCAGATTCCCTTTTAAGTACCCCAAAATCACCACAACCGAGACATCCACTCCGAAAGACCTTATGTGAATTTAAAATTGCTTTTCTTCCCTTTTCTTATACTAAAATTTAAAATCCATAGTCATACAGAATTACCACAGGTCTCGACACCCTCAAATGTAACTCTCAATTTCTAGCCATATACACCTCTTGAAAATTCACAATCGCTACATATGAATCTTGAATATATTAGAACTATTCTCGAGAGTCATACACTTTTCTTAAATCTAAATTGCACCGCCCCAAATTGGCTGAAAGACACGTGCCCCACTAGCACAACAACACCCAAAGAAGTAACCCTGCCTTAATACCACCGATCAAATTCATACTCTGTGTACACTACATGCTTCGTGAATAACCACTCAATTATTTTATGATTCCCATGATTTTCATATACTCCTAAAGTGCCACAATCCATATCCAGAAATTTCCTTACCCGTGTCATTCTCGTATTCAATATCTATACATCATAACTAATCCACAAGTATGCCTCAGACCAAAATTAAAATTTAACACATAACCATGAAATCAAATTGTCAATAGCAGGCTCCCCCACTTGGATCAAAGCCATAAATTAAAATGCTCCATAATTCACAATACCCATACTTTATTACTGCCATAATACTGTAGTCTGAACAACGAAAATTTTTCTCATGCTTATACAACGCCAACCATAAAAATACCTCAATCGTCCGCCAAGCTCGCATTCATTCTCTTAATGTTCAAGTCACTTTCTCAACCAGATTCAAATTCAAATCCCAACACATATGCCCCGATGGCAGAAAAGAAACTCTTCATTCACATTATAAGGAACACACCTACATAGATTACTCCGCAGGGGATAACCCACATGCTTTGCCTCAAATTGATATCTCTCTATACCCTTCCACAGTCATGAGTACTACACAATCACTTAATCTTCTCGATTTCGAACTCATCAACAAGACATGAGAATATACTTCACCCACAACTAAATAACATGAGAGATCCCTCAACACACCCATAACTCAAGATCATATGCCAAATCAAGATAGAAATCAAACACCCCGTAGTTCTTGCTACACCTCAAACAAACTCTTCTCGTCACATTCGAACAATATGAACACATCTCGCATTCTCATAATACTCACCACATAGTTATCCAACCACAAATTCCACTAATAAGGACACCAACGGACCTATAAGTCCCAAAAGCACATGCTCACACAATCGAAATCTCCGTGCTCAAGATACCATCAAAACTCAGCCTCAAGTCCTACAGACTGGCCCATCATCATTTCATCAGCACGCCAAAACCATATCTCTAACCTCAACCATAGAATCACAAGCCACCGGTGCATACCCGATACCGAGCACTCACATGCGCATATGAATGCGTGGAAGGAATTCAAAGAGTTACGCTTCAAGATGAAACAATGTCGCATGATAGGAAACAAAGATGAGAAGTATATCCTAAATTTCATGTAGCCACTCAAAGATAGGTATGGATGTCATCATACCGATCCGCAAGACTCTACTAGACACTTGCTCGAGTCTTGTAGAACCTATGAACCTAGAGCTCTAATACCAACTTGTCACGATCCAAAATCCAACTAGTCATGATGGCACCTAACCCAACCCGCTAGGTAATCCAATTAACAGCTATCCAATTCCAATGATATTAACAAGATAATTAAACGAAAGTAATTTACTAAATCTTATACATTTCCCAAGGACTGGTAGTACAAATCATATGCTTCTAAGAATAGAGTTTACAAAGCTGAAATAAAATAAATACATTGTCTGTTTAAAAAGTACATAAATAGAATTTTTATAGATATAAGGCTACCACGAACAAGAGGCAGCTACAACCGTGACGCAGGTACATCTTCAAATCCAGCTCCTATCGAACACAACAACATCAGCAGCCAACATCTGCACGCAAGGTGCAGAAGTGTAGTATGAGTACAACCGACCCCATGTACTCAATAAGTAACAAACCTAACCTTAGGTTGAAGTAGTGATGAGCTAACAAAAAGGTTGGGTCCAACACCAATATTCCACAACAGTTCATAACAACATAGTACAAGTAACAAAAGAGTATCTAAGAAATAAAAGGCTCATTTTGTTCACAATTCTAGAAAAGTAAGCATTTCTTTTCAAGTATCTCTCTGGAAACCCAAATCTTTTACCGAAAAAGTCAAAAATATTAATGAGTTTGAAAACTGTGATTTTGTCCTAAATGTCCTTTCAACATATAGTAAGATGTTTCATTTTCCGATAGCATGAGAAAAGTACTTCTCTATGCCTACATGTCAATATACATGTAACATCATACATGTCCCCAGAACTGGGTAGCATAAGGAAATGCACTTGTATGCATGTATGACAACTACGCATGTCAAATAAAATGCATCTCGATGATGAGCTCATGTGCTCATACTCTCAGAGTACTCAATCTCACTGTCTCACATTCTCTCTCACTATGCTCAACACACTAAATCACTCAGCGCTGTACAATACTCGTTGCGGCGTGCAGACTCCGAAGGGGTATCACGACCCAACCTAACCCCTGTCGTGATGGCACCTATTGTGGGACTAGGCAAGTTGACTCATTTCTAAAACAAACCGATATTTTCATTTCAAAGATAATTTCAATATTATTTAACATAAAAACCTTCGTAAAGGAAAAGCCCGACATCGGGGTGTCACTAGTAATGAGCATCTACTACAAACTGTCTAAAAATATCAAGGCTAACTTAGCCTGGAAAAATAACTAAATACAACTAGAGGAAGATAAGAGGGAGAAGAGCAGGGGCTGCGATCGCCAAACCGCTACCTTGCTATCTCCAAGAACATCTGCAACCAGAACAATCGATAACTGCTACCATGTCTAGCTACACCAAAATCTGCACACAAGGTGCAGGGAGTAACGTGAGTATGCCAACTCAGTAAGTAACAACAATAAATAAAGACTGATCAGTAATGACGAGCAATAAAGCATATAACATTCATATCGGGAAAAGCTCAGTAAAATATCAAATGCCTCTTTTTTTAAAAATTAGGGTTTGAATCAAAACATCTCGATTAACCCAGCTCCAGTGAAAATCATTTAAAGATATTTTTTTAACAGTTTTCAAACAGAGGAAAAATACAAAGGTGAGCAAAAATGGTGAAATCATAAATAGCCCCTCGGGCAAAACATCACTCATACACAACCCCTCGGGCAAACCTCACAGTCACTCGTGCCACTCGGGCATGCCTCACAATCACTCTTGCCACTTAGGCATACCTCACAATCACTCATGCCTCCCAGTCACCCAACACTCGGCACTCACACTCAGCAGGTACCTGCGCTCACTGGGGATGTGTATAGACTCTGGAGAGGCTCCTTCAGCCCAAGTGCTATAATCTGCACGAACAACTCACGTGCTGCATGGATAACTCATTTGCTATAATAATAAAGTATGTTGTATGCGGGCAGCCCCGATCCACACTCATCCTCACAAATAAGGCCCTCGGCCTCACTCAGTCATAAACCTCTCAAGCCACTCGGGCATTTAAGTAAAATAGGGCATTCGGCCCAAAACATTTATATGCATCAAAATAGAGTCATAAAACTGAGTTATGCGGTAAAACAAGTATAAACATGACCGAGTATAGATTTTCAATCGAAAACAATGAGAGGATAGTAAGAAACAGCCCCTAAGGGTCCAAACAACACTGGCGCAAGGCCCAAACATGGCATTCAACCCAATATACAGAAACTCTTTCTAAAATATATAAGTATCATATAGTTTCAACAAAATATGCAACTTTACAATTGCTACGGGATGGACCAAGTCACCAATCCCTAACGGTGCACGCCCACACGCCCATCACCTAGCATGTGCGTCACCTTAAAGTAGTAAAATGATACGTAATCCGGGGTTTCATACTCTCAGGACTAGATTTACAATCGTTACTTACCTCAAGCCGTGAAATTCCTATTCTGCAATGTCCTTTCCTCATGAATTGGTCTCCCAACGCCTCGAATCTGGTCATAAATAATTTGTTCCAGTCAATAAAATTCATTGGAATTAATCCCATAAGAAAATAATGTATTTCCATAAAGATACACAAATTAGCTCAAAAATCGCCCGTGGGACCCACGCCTCGGAACTCGACAAATGTTATATAATCCGGAAGCCCATTCAACCACGAATCTAACCATACCAATTTTACCAAAATCCGACCCCAACTCGATCCTCAAATCTTCAATTTAAACCAAGAGGGTTTTCAAATTTTCCCAACTCAAATCACCAATTAAATGATAAAAACAACCATGGATTCGGGTAATTTAACAAATATTGAGTTAAAAACACCTACCCCATTGTTTCCTCTGAATATCACCCAAACTCGCCTCAAATCCGAGCTCCAAATCGTCAAAAACTGAAAATGGGACGAAGTCCCATTTTCAGAACTTAAACTCATTGCCCAGACAACGCGGTCAGTGCCTCGCGTTCGCGAAGCACAAAATAGCTCCCGTCCAAATTCCTCCTTCACGAACGTGACATCACCCTCGCGTTTGCAAAGCACAAAATGCCTCTGCCACAATTCCTTCTACGCGAATGCATCCAACCCATCACGAACGTGATGCTTCGTTTCCCCCTCACTACGCGAACGCGTAGACCAATTGCCTGGGGTCCTCGGCTACTTCACCTCTTCTTCGCGAATGCGTAAAACCTCTCACGTTCGCGATGCACACCCAGTCCACCCTTCGCGAACACGAAGAGAAAATATTGCCAGCCTCTCACTTCCTCTTCGCGAACGTGAGGCTCCACTCACAAACGCGATGAAGAAAACCAGATGGTGCATCAGAAAAATTCCAGCAGAGTTCGAAGTCCATAATCCAACCCGTTAACCATCCGAAACTCACCCGACCTCCTCGGGACCTCAACCAAATATACCAACAAGTTCTAAAACATCATACGGAATTTTTCGAAACCTCAAATAACCTCAAACCACGCTAAAATCATGAATTATACCCCAATTCAAGCCTAATGAACTTTGAAATTTCTAATTTCTACAAACGACTCCGGAACCTATTAAATCACGTCCGATTGACCTCAATTGTTTCACACAAGTCATAAATGACATAACAGAGCTATTCCAAATTTCAGCATCAGATTCCGACCCCGATATCAAAAAGTCAACCCCTTGGCCAAACTTCTCAAAAATTAAACTTTCGGCATTTCAAGCCTAATTCTTCTACGGACCTCCAAATAATATTTCGGACATGCTCCTAAGCCCAAAATCACCATACAAAGGTATTGGAATTATCAGAATTCGAATCTGAGATCGTTTACATATAGGTACATATCCAGTCCACTTTTCTAACTTAATTTTTCAATTATGAGACTAAGTGTCTCATTTCACTCCGAGATCCTTTCGGACTCGAACCAACTAACACGATATAACATAATACAGCTGAATAACACAAAAATAAGTAGAAATGGGAAAATCAGGGCTATAAATCTCGTAACGACCGGTCGGGTCATTAAATTCTCCCCCTCTTAAACATCTGTTCGTCCTCGAATGGGTCTAGAAACATACCTGGAGTCTCGAATAGGCATGGATATCTGCTCCGCATCTCCCGCTCAATCTCCCAGGTGGACTCCTCCATAGGCTGACCTCTCCATTTCACCTTCACTGACGCTATATCCTTTGACCTCAACCTTCGAACCTGTCGATCCAAAATAGCCACCGGTTCCACATCATAAGTCATATCACCCTCCAACTGAACCGTGCTGAAATCCAAAACATAGGACGGATCTCCAAAATACTTCCGGAGCATGGAAACATGAAACACTGGATGCATACTCAACAAGCTGGGTGGCAAGGCAAGCTTATAAGACACATGTCCTATCCTCTGAAGCACCTCAAAAGGCCCAATGAACCGGGGGATCAACTTGTCCCTCTTCCCAAACCTCATAGCACCTTTCATGGGTGATACCTTCAGCAAAACCTTCTCCCCAACCATTAAAGACACATCACGGACCTTCCTATCCGCTTAGCTCTTTTGCCTAGACTACGCCGTGCCAAGCCGCTCCTGAATCAATTTCACCTTATCTAATGCGTCCTGGACCAAGTCTGTACCTAAGAGCCTAGCCTCACCCAGCTCAAACCATCAAACTGGAGATCTACACCTCCTCCCATATAAAGCCTCGTACGGAGCCATCTGAATACTCGACTGATAATTGTTTTTATATGCAAACTCTGAGAGTGGAAGAAATAGGTCCCATGAACCCCTAAAGTCAATGACACAAGCACGCAACATGTCCTCCAATATATGAATAGTGCGCTCGGACTGCCTATCCATCTGAGGGTTAAAAGTTGTGCTCAACTCAATATGAGTACCCAACTCTCGCTGCACGGCCCTCCAAAACTACGATGTCAACTGAGTACCCCTATCTGAAATGATGGAAACTGGGACACCACGTGGGTGAACGATCTCTCCAATGTAAATCTCAGCCAACCACTCTGAAGAGTAAGTAGTACCAACTGCAATGAAGTGCACGGACTTGGTCAGCCAATCCACAATAACCTAAATAGCATTGAACTTCCTCAAAGACCGTGGGATCCCAACTACAAAGTCCATGGTGATCCGCTCCCACTTCCACTCTGGTATCTCTAATCTCTGAAGCAAGCCACCCGGTCTCTAATGCTCGTACTTAACCTGCTGACAGTTGAGGCACCGAGCCACAAACCGAACTATATCCTTCTTCATCCGCCTCCACCAATAGTGCTGCCTCAATTCCGGGTACATCTTAGCGCCACCCGGATGGATGGAATACCGCGAGTTGTGGGCCTCCTCAAGAATCAACTCTCAAAGTCCATCTATATTAGGCACACATATTCGGCCCTGGATTCTCAGCATGCCGTCATCACCAATAGTCACATCCCTAGCATCACCTCTCTAAACCATGTCCTGAAGAATGAGCAAGTAGGGGTCATCATACTGACGCTCCTTGATACGGTCATAAAAAGAAGACCTGGAGACCACACAAGCCAATACCCAACTAGGCTCCAAAATATCCAATTTGACAAGGCCCGCTAAGGCCTGAACATCCAATGCTAACGGTCTCTCTACTACTAGAAGATATGTTAAACTACTCAAACTCTCTGCCCGGCGACTCAAAGCATCGGCCACGCCACCACATTGGCCTTCCCCGGATGGTATAAAATAGTGATATCATAGTCCTTAATAAGCTCCAACCATCTCCGCTAAAGCAAATTAAGCTCCTTCTACTTTAACAGATATTGTAGACTCCGGTGATCAGTATAAATCTCATAATGAACCCCATACAAATAATGGCGCCAAATATTCAAAGCGTGAACAATGTCTGCTAATTCAAGATCATGGACATGATAGTTCTTCTCATGGGTCTTCAACTGGCGCGAGGCATAGGCAATCACCCTACCCTCCTGCATCAAAACACAACCAATGCCTATCCTCGAAGCATCATAATACACGCTGTAAGAACCAGAAGCTGATGGCAGAACTAACACCGGAGCTGTTGTCAAAGCAGTCTTGAGCTTCTAAAAGCTCTACTCACACTCATCTGACCACCTAAATAGAGCACTCTTTTGGATCAATTTGGTCAAGGGCAATGCAATAGATGAAAATCCCTTCACAAAGTGACGGTAATAACCTGCCAAACCAAGAAAGATCCTAATCTCCGTGGGTGAGGACAGTCTGGGCTAATTCTGCACCAGCTCTATCTTCTTCGGATCCACCTGAATACCCTCACTAGACACCATGTGCCCCAAGAATGCTACTGAACTGAACCAAACAACCACCTTGCTATCTCCAAGAAAATTTGCAACGAGAACAATCGATAACCGCTACCGTGTCCAGCTACACCAGAATCTGCACACAAGGTACAGGGAGTAACGTGAGTATGCCAACTCAGTAAGTAACAACAATAAATAAAGACTGATCAGTAATGACGATCAATAAAGCATATAACATTCATATTGGGAAAATCTCAGTAAAATATCACATGCCTTGTTTTTGAAATCAGTGTTGGAATCCAAATATCTCGTTTAACCCAGCTCCAGTAAAAATCATTTAAAGATATTTTTTTTAACAGTTTTCAAACAGAGGAAAAATACAAAGGTGAGCAAAAATGGTGAAATCATAAATAGCCCCTCGGGAAAAACATCACTCATACACAACCCCTCGGGCAAACCTCACAGTCACTCGTGCCACTTGGGCATGCCTCATAATCACTCTTGCCACTCGGGCATACCTCACAATCACTCATGCCGCCCAGTCACCCAACACCCGGCACTCACACTCAGCAGGTACCTGCGCTCACTGGGGATGTGTACAGACTCTGGAGAGGCTCCTTCAGCCCAAGCGCTATAATCTGCACGAACAACTCACGTGCTGCATGGATAACTCATGTGCTATAATAATAAAGTATGTTGTATGCGGGCAGCCCCGATCCACACTCATCCTCACAAATAAGGCCCTCGGCCTCACTCAGTCATAAACCTCTCAAGCCACTCGGGCATTTAAGTAAAACAGGGCATTCGGCCCAAAACATTTATATGCATCAAAATAGAGTCATAAAACTGAGTTATGCGGTAAAACAAGTATAAACATGACCGAGTATAAATTTTCAATCGAAAACAATAAGAGGATAGTATGAAACAACCCCTAAGGTCCAAGCAGCACTGGCGCAAGGCCCAAACATGGCATTCAGCCCAATTTACAAAAACTCTTTCTAAAACATGTAAGTATCATATAGTTTCAAAACAATTTGCAACTTTACAGTTGCTACAGGGAGGTCCAAGTCACCAATCGCCAATGGTGAACGCCCACACGCCCGTCACCTAGTATGTGCGTCACCTCAAAGTAGTAAAATGATACGAAATCCGGGGTTTCATACCCTCACGACTAGATTTACAATCGTTACTTACCTCAAGCCATGAAATTCTTATTCTTAAATGTCCTTTCCTCGTGAATTGCTCTCCAAACGCCTCGAATCTGGTCATAAATAATTCGTTTCAGTCAATAAAATTCATTGGAATTAATCCCATAAGAAAATAATGATTTTCCATAAAAATCCAAAAATTAGCTGAAAAATCACCCGTGGGGACCATGCCTCGGAACTCGACAAAAGTTATAAAATCCGGAAGCCCATTCTACCACGAGTCTAGCCATACCAATTTTACCAAAATCCAACCCCAACTCGACCCTCAAATCTTCAATTTAAACCAAGAGGGTTTTCAAATTTTTCCAACTCAATTCACCAATTAAATGATACAAACAACCATGGATTCGGGTAATTTTACCAATATTGAATTAAGAACACTTACCCTATTATTTTCTTTGAAAATCACCCTAATCGCCTCAAATCCGAGCTCGAAATCATCAAAAACTGAAAATGGAACGAAGTCCCATTTTCAAAAATTAAACTCACTGCCCAGACTTTTCTTCTTCTCTAAAGCGGTCAGTGCGTCGCGCTCGTGAAGCACAAAATAGCTCCTGTCCAAATTCCTCCTTCACGAATGCGAAATCACCCTCGCGTTCGCGAAGCACAAAATGCCTCTGCCTCAATGCCTTCTACATGCATACGATGCTTCGTTTCCCCCTCACTAAGCGAACACGAAACCCCCTACGCGAACGCGTAGACCAATTGTCTGCGGTCCTCGGCTGCTTTCTCTCTTCTTTGCGAACGCGTAACACCTCTCGCGTTCGCGATGCACACCCAGTCCACCCTTCACGAACGCGATAAAGGAAACCAAATGGTGCAGTAGGAAAATTCCAACAGAGTTCTAAGTCCATAATCCAACCCGTTAACTATCCAAAACTTACCCGAGTCCCTCAAGATCTCAATCAAATATACCAAAAAGTCCTAAAACATCATACAGACTTAGTCGAATCCTCAAATCATCTCAAACAGCGTTAAAATCATGAATTATACCCCAATTCAAGTCTAATGAACTTTCAAATATCTAATTTCTACAAACGATTCCGGAACCTATCAAATCACGTCTGATTGACCTCAAATTTTGCACACAAGTCATAAATGGCATAACAGAGGTATTCCAATTTTCAGAATCGGATTCCGACCCCGATATCAAAAAGTCAACCCCCCGGTCAAACTTCTCAAAAATTAAACTTTATGAATTTCAAAACTTTTCCTCTACGGACCTCCGAATAATAGTCCGGACACGTTCCTAAGCCCAAAATCACCATGCAAAGCTATTGGAATTATCAGAATTTGAATCTGAGATCGTTTACATATAGGTCCATATCCGGTCCACTTTTCTAACTCAATATTTTTAATTATGAGACTAAGTGTCTCATTTCACTCAGATTTCCTTCTGGACCCGAACCAACTAACCCGATATAACATAATATAACTGAATAACACAAAAAGAAGTAGAAATGGGAAAAACAGGGCTATAACGCTCGAAACGACCGGTCGGGTCGTTACAAGGGGCTCCTTTCAGCCCAAGTGCTATATCGCTGCGGCGTGTAGCCCGATCCAATAGAATGTAATCAATATATTGATGTGGAGTGCACCTCGATCCCATAAAACGTAATCAATATAACATGCTACGGCATGCAACCCGATCCCAAAATATCACTCTCACTTAGGCCCTCGGCCTCACTGAGTCATCAATCTCTCCAGTCTCACTCACAGGCCCACAATGTCATGAAACTAGCCCGACAACAATGATATGATGTATCAATAAATAATAACTAAGACTGAGATATGGTATGAATGCATGGATATGACTGAGTATGAAATATCAATGAAATCAGTGAGATGACAGTAAGAAACGACCACTATGGGTCCAAATAGTATCGGCATAATGCCTAAACATGATATCTAGCATGATTGACAACTTAACTACTTTATCACATGGTGAAAACATGGATATCAACAAATTAGGACCACTATACAGTGCCATGGGAACAACAGAGTCTCAATTCACATGGTGCACTCCCACACACTCATTACCTAGCATGTGCGTCACCTCAGTACCAATCACATAACATGTATTACGGGGTTGCATACCCTCAGCACTAAGTTTATAAGAGTTACTTACCTCGAACAAGCCAACACCAATGCCGAGCAAGCCAAGCGATGCTCCAAAGATGCCATCTTGCACGTTCCGACATCCGAACGGCTCGAAACTAACCAAAAATAACTCGAATACATCAAACAATGATAAAGGAACCAATCCCGATCGAAAAAGATCCAATCTTGAATCAAAAGCCCAAAATAAGCCAAAGGCCCAGACCCGGGCCCGCACCTCGAAATCGACAAAATTTAAAAAATTCAACAACCCATTCAATTACGAGTCCAACCATACTAATTTCACTCAAATCCGACTCCAATTCAATGTTCAAAACTCAAAATTTCATATTATGAAACTTTAGGCCAAAACCTCCAATTTCCTCTTTAAAATTCACAATCCAATTACCAAATACAAAGGTAGATTCATGGAATAAGATCAAAACCAAGTGTAGAACACTTACCCTAATACTTGTGATGAACATTGCTCCAAAAGTCACCTAAATCGTGTTCCAAAATCCAAAAATGGGTGAAACATCACGAACCCTCGAACTTAAAGGGTTCTGCCAAGTCAATCCGCACCTACGGACAAGAGGTCGCATCTGCGAGCTTCGCTTCTGCGGGAAAAATCTCGCTTCTGCAAGAACAACTTGGCCAACCATGATCGCTTCTGCGATGCCTAGGACTGCACTTGCGATCACGCTTCTGCGTGCATTGGCCGCTTTTGCGCATGCACATATGCGCCCTGGCTTCCGCTTATGCGGCCTTCACTTTTGCGAATACCTTGTCACACCTGCTACCATCACACCTGCGAGCCTATTTCCGCAGGTGCGAAAACACCAGAACGAGCAGCCTTCAACAATGCAATGAGCAACGAAATTGATCTGAACCTCATCCGAAACTCACTCGAGACCCCCCGGGACCTCAACCAAATATACCAACAAGTCCCATAGCATAATACGGAACTTATCGAGGCCTTAAATCACACCTAAGAACATCAAAACGACGAATTACACCTAAATTAAAAATCAATGGACTTTGAAACTTCAACTTCCAATACCGATGCCGAAACCTATCAAATTATGTCTGTTTGACCTTAAATATTTCAAACACGTCAGATTTCACATTACAAACCTATTCTAATTTTCAGAATCGGATTCTGACCCCGATATAAAAAACAAATCCACTCCCGGTCAAACTTTCCAAAATATCAACTTTCGCCATTTTGAACCAAATTGAACCATGGTCCTCCAAATCACAATCCGGACGCGCTCCTAAGTCGAAAATCACCCAACGGAGCTAACAGAACCATCAAAATTTTAATCCGAGGTTAAATGCTAAAAAGTCAAACTTGATCAACTCTTTCAAATTTAAAGCTCCCTAATTGAGAATCATTCTTCCAAATTAGTCCCGAATAACCTGAAAACCAAAACCGACGATTCACACAAGTCAAAATACATCATACAGATCTACTCACGCCCGTAAATTACCGAGCTAAGTGCAAATGCTCAAACAACCGGTCGGGTCGTTACACCCTGCCCATCTGAGAATGATGCCCTTATTGCAAAAGTTCTTCTTACAGTCACCCTGTTCATGGGATATTTTATTATTTCCTTCTTCCTAGGACAGTAAGAATAAGATTTCCTGAATGATATGAGTCAGAGCGCATTCGCATACAACTTCTTTGCTTATCAAGCACTTCCTATTTCATCTTCTTTTAGATAGACTATCTTCCAATTCAGTGCCATCAAAATGTACTTAGCATGCCTACTTTTTCTTATTATTTCAAATAGCCCTATCTATATTCTCAAGCTCTGATAAACCTGTAATAAGAACAACCTTTATTTTATGCCTTGTCAAAAGGACTAAGAGCTCTTATTTCGCAGTCTTTAGAACATAGCAGTAAACGCAGTACTAATTCCCAATGTTACCATTGAGAATTTTTTATTGAAATCCATATTATGTATCTTAAGATCAAAACTTGAAACTAATGCCATTATAGTCCTGAAAGAGTCTTTCGATGAAATCGGAGAGAAAGTCTCTTTATAATCAATGCCTTCTTTATGGGTGAAGCCTTTAGCAACAAGACGTGCCTTATACATCTCCATATTACTCATCGAATCTCTTTTGATTTTAAATATCCATTTACAACCAATGGACTTCTCACCTTCATGCAATTGGACAAGGTCACATACGTCATTGTCTTTCATGGACTTCATTTTTTCATTCATGGCATCAATCCACTTTTGAGAGTTAGAGCTTGCTATGGCTTGATGGAAATTGATTGGAACATCTACCATCATTCAAAAATCAACTTCATTTTCTTGGAGAAACACAATATAATAATCTGAAATAGCATTTATCTTCTCTCTAGTGGATCTTCTTAATGGCATTAGTTCTTGAGGCTGGAGTTTGTACTTTTAGAACAACTTCTCTCCACGAGGATGAATGACATTGTCTTGATCTGAATTTGCTTCTTGAACAATGTCTCGTATAGGAAGTTATTCCTGAGAATTGTCAATAGCAATTAGAAGAACATCAATATATTCCTCTTCAAAGAAAAAGTCCTTAATTCTTTCTCCCGCAAACTCAACTTCCTAAAGGAACCTCATATTATTCATCTAAAAAATAGCCTTAGTAGTGAGATCTTAAAACATATAACTCCCGGACCTTTCATAGTATCCAATAAAGTAGAAACATATAGTCCTAGAGTCCAGTTTCTTTTCATTTGACCTATAAGGCCTTACCTCAGCTAGACATCTCTAAATATGCAAATGTTTTAACCTAGGCTTTTTGCCTATCCGAAGCTCATAAGGGGTTTTAACAGTTGCTTTAGTCAAAGTTTTATTAAGTATATATGTTGCGGCATTTAATGGTTCTCCCTAGAGTGATTCAGGTAAGGCAGAATGATTGATCATACTCCTCACCATATCCTTAAGTGATCTATTTTGTTTTTCAGCAACACCATTTATTGTGGGATGATACTGCATTCCTCTAGGAATTTTGCGTATGGTCTTGGAAGTTATTCACCTGATCCTCCATATCTACCTTAGTATTCACCCCTACAGTCAGATATACTTTTAGTCGTTTTAACAAGTTGGTTATCAACTTCAACCTTATAAGTTTTTACCACATCTAGTGATTTCACTTTTTCATGAAAGAGATAAAGGTCGCCATATTTTGAGAAGTCGTCTATGAACATTATAAAATATTGTTGAACATTCCAAGAAGCTGTAAGGAATGATCTACAAATATCAATATGTATTAGTTCTAAGATGTCTGATTTCTTGTTGGCTCTTAATCTCCTAACATATGTTTGTTTCCCTTAATACAATCCACACAGATATCAAAATCTGAAAAATACAAGGGGATTGAGAATACCATCGTACACAAGTCTCTCAATTCTCATTTTGTGGATTTAGCCTAATATTTTGTGCCACAACAAAGCTAAATTCTCGCCGGTTAATTTGCACTTATTACCATATATATATATATAAATATGTAACTATTCAATGAACAATGCAATCGTATAAAGTAAATATAGATTGTCATAACCTGATAAAGAACCAAAACCAACCAATATTGAATTATGAGAGAGACTAACTTTTCCATTTTCAATTGAACAAAAATGACTAGAGTTGTCCGATACAGAAATATAAATTAAATTCCTTAAAAAGACAGTGCAACAAAAGTCTCATTCAAATCAAAATAAAATCAGTCCGTAATAATAATCTAAAAGTCTTAATTGCTTCGACTTTCACCGACTTGCTGTCACCAATGTAGATGTATATTTTACCAACATTAGGCTTTCGGTAATATAGGTAATCATGTATAGACACACTGATATGATTTGTTGCATTGTAATATATTCACCACGTGTGTATTGGTACCAAAGTCACACTACTAAAAATCTGCTAAAAACCGACCAAATATTTCCGACCAACGTTGGTCGGTCAAAAAAAAGCGACCAAAAACCGTCCAGGTTGGACGGAAACTGGAAAAATTTTTTTATATTTTTTTAAAACTAAATACCGACCAACGTTGGTCGGTAAATTGATCAACGAAATGACCCAGCTGGTCAGACAAGAAAATTTTGGATTACCGACCAACGTGGATCCAATTTTTTAAATTTTAATAATTATTTTATTATTTAAAATATTTTATAATATTTAAGAATTTATATTTAAAATTACCGACCAACGTTGGTCGGTTAATGTAGGGGAAGCATTTACCGACCAACTTTGGTGGGTAATTGTTATTTTCTGCAAAATAACCGACCAAAGTTGGTCGGTTATTACGTCAACATTGGTCAAACTTTCGAATTATTTTTATATTTACTATCTAAATAATATATATGTAATCCGTTAACACTTTTGTAATACAATAATGAATACACTAACATATACTATATATAACATGCTATTTATAAATTGATTCATCGATTATAACTTACTTAGATGCATCGATGAATATTAAAAACAAAACGTTTGACCTATATCGACTAATAGTAAAAACAAAACGTCTCGAC
>AWOL01S0000505.1:9281-39522 GCA_000715115.1 Nicotiana otophora
AAAAAAAAAAAAAAACTCAAAGATGCTCTTTTTTTTTTTAATGTTTTTTGTCTATTGGAGTAATTTGCCAACAAGAATTGATTTAAATAGACATTAGAACGCTAAATTGCGTATATTGCAATTTAGTGTCTAAAAAGTCTAGGCCTTAAATCAACCCAAAGTGTTTAATTTCATTAGGAACAAGTAAAAGATATTTAGATGGTTCAATATATTACAACAAGTTAATATACACTTAAAGTTTAAAAATTATTCATGTCGCCGATATATAATACTCCCTCTGTTTCAATTTATGTGAATATATTTAACTAGGTAAGGAGTTTAAGAAAAAAGAGAAGACTTTTGAACTTGTGAGGTAAAATGAGGCACATATATTTTGTGTTGTTATAAATCAATGCATAAAGGTAAATTATTTCCGAATATGGAAAAAAGGATATTTTTTTTGGCACTGATTAAAAAAGAAATAAGTTCACATAAATTGAAACGGAGAGAATAGTATAGTTAAATATTTAGAAATCGAAAGGAAAAAGAGTAAGTGAAAAAGACAGTTAGATGAGGGAGGATAAGGGAATAGACCGACAAAGTTTGTAATAGAGTAGTAAGTGCTCTTTTATCTTTAATCTTAATTATAGATCTTGAGTTCGAGCTATGTTAATGGAATCGTCTTTGTTAGAGAACGTCTTATTCTTTAATATAAGACTTTTCAACATAAATTCAAATTTAATCGTGCCTTAATACAGGTATAGAAAGAGAGAGAGGAAAAAGAGACAAGAGCAAAAGACGCTAGCTTCGTTGTCTGTGTTTGTTACAAAGTCGTTTAAACATTATTCTTACATCCTATCCCAAACTGTCATTATAACGGAATTGCTTTAAGTCGTAATACTTTATTCTATCTTTTTATAGCTTTCAATATTTTAATGCGAAACAACCCCTCAAACAAACATAAACAGCTCACAATTCGCAGATACTTTTGTGCACGACGCCTTCCATTTGGCGCCCATCCCCTTAACTGCCTACCCTATCTCTCTCGACTCTACTATATCTTATTATTTTCTTCTCTTTAATTAAGGAAATGATTCTAGCTTTCTCTGGTTTTATTTAAATTAGTATTAATTTAGAGATAGTTCCAAGACTACTTCCACCCAAATTCCTTTGAAGAAATTAAGAGTAGTTTATATTGTTAGAGGTCGTTCGATTTTCGGACCGTTTATACAACAACAACAACCCAGTATAATTCTATTAGTGGGGTCTGGGGAGGGTAGTGTGTACGCAGACCTTACCCCTACCATGAGGTAGAGATGCTGTTTCCAATAGACCCTCGACATCTTTCCCTCCAAGAACTTCCACCTTGCTCTTGGGGTGACTCGAACTCACAACCTATTGGTTGAAAGTGGAGGTTGCTTACCATCAGAGCAACCTCTCTTGTCACCAGGGGCGACTCTAAGACTTTGGGCAGTGAGGCCATTGTCTTAGGCCCCAAATTTTGAAGGCCCCCAACACTACTAGAAATTCGACAAAAACCGACCAAGGTCGACCGACCAACTTTGGTCGGTAAAAAAACCGACCAACTTTGGTCGGTAAAAAAACCGACCAAAGTTGGTCGGTTTTTTTTTTAAAAAAAAATATATTTTTTTTACGAAACCAACCAACTTTGGTCGGTTTTCTTTGGTGCAAAAATGCGGGAAACTATTTGTATGTCCCGCGAAATTTATGTTTCAAGAAACCGACCAACTTTGGTCGATTTTTCAATTAAAATAAATAAAAATTAATATTAAAAAAATCGACCAAAATTGGTCGGTTAATTCGGCCGGTCATTTAAAAAAACCGACCAACTTTGATCGGTAATTTTACTTTTTAATAAAACCGACCAACTTTGGTCGGTTATTTTCGTGCGAAAATACAATTAAAGAGTATAAATCAAATAAAAGACAGTTTTAAAATAAAATGTATCAATGGTCTAGTGGTAGAATAGTATCCTGCCACAGTACAGACCCCGGGTCGATTCCGAGATGGTGAATCTTTTTATTACATAATTAAAATACCGACCAACTTTGGTCGGTTTTTTTTGCAATATTTTTTTAATATAATTGACCAACCAAAGTTGGTCGGTAATTTCCGACCAACTTTGGTCGGTATGCGTTTCCGACCACAAAAATACCGTCCACACGTAAATAGTCGCGTTTTGGTCGGTTTTTGGCCATTACCGACCAACGTTGGTCGATTTTTTTTAGTCGATTTTTACCGGATTTCTAGTAGTGCAAATTTATTTTAAATTCTTATTATTATTGTTACTATTATATATTATATAATTTATATAAATAATTAGAATAAAAAAAGTGTTACAGTATATTTTTTGTTATTTGATTGAGGTTATTTTATACAATAAATTTATAAATTATGATAATTTTCTTCCCTCATTAATTAGTATATTTGACAAGAGTGGGTTGCTCTAGTGGTGAGCACCCTCCACTTCCAACCAAGAGGTTGTTCGAGTAACCCCAAGAGCAAGGTGGGGAGTTCTTGGAGGGAGGGAGCCGAGGATCTATCGAAAACAACCTCTATACTCCATGGTAGGGGTAAAATCTGCGTACAAACTACCCTTCTCAGATCCCACTAGTTGGATTATACTGACATTAAGGGCCTCCGAATATGATTTCGCCTTAGATCCCGAGATCTGTTGAGCCGCCCCGGCTTGTCACAAGGATTGTTATTGTTACGGATAATAACATACAGATTATATTCATATGAGACTTTTGGTGATGCCAAAAGTTTTTATCTTGTTTCTATTACAGTATATTTTTTAATAATACAACAAATATTGTTATCCAAGGTTGCAATGCTAATGGCAAGAATTTTACCAAAAAATCATCAATTCTCTCTCGAACCTAAATGATTCATAAAAGAATTAAATACTACAAATCAAGGCTATGATGTCAATAAAGAGATGAAGTAGCGAAACAAATAATTAATGAATAATCAATTGCGGAATGATGATGCCCATTGCCCGCGGGAGAACAAATTAAAGGAAATAAACAAAATGTAATATAATTAGCTGGCCTCTTAGCCACGAATTAGTTTGACTAAACTCCCCCACCATGGTCAATTAGCCGAACGTGGATTAATCATGACAAACATATCATTATTAGTAATAATAAAAGCATAATGCAGAAATTGATTGATTTTATTTATATAAATATGAGCATGGATTTATCAAAATAACATCTTTACCTAACCTCATGCATCTCCCCAGTTTACCATAAAACAAGCACAAATTATTGTACTTGCAATTCCTTTTCCCCACCACAAGATATTTCGCCCACTATAATGGACTTTTCTTATTCCCTTAATATAATATACTCCAGTAGTTGCTAAATGTCAATATAAAGTCGTTTTCACCTTGCACTTGGCCATATTTTTTAGGTTGATCAGGCTTATATATATATGACGTTAGTGTCAATGAGAATCGAAATAGGTTCGAATAGAGATAATTACAGATACAAGATTTATACGGTTGATCTCGATTTTGAGATTAGCAGAATCGATTACTAAATGATGTAAGATTGAGTTTTAAGTATTGAAAATAAATTTCCAATTTAACATATTGGTATGATTTTCATGGCTATATGTCTTTAAAGTAAGTTTCTTTAATTATAATATGTTGCTTAAAACAAATTTATCCAAAATTGTAAATTAGCAGAATTATTCCCCAATGTTGGCTTTTAAATTTGAGTTTATAGTGTAGTTTAAACTTGTTTTATGATATTGATTTTGCCATTTTAGACCAAAGTAATGCACCCTTTAATTTGCGCATAATGAATTAAGCTGGTCATATTTAACCATGATTATTAAGGTAATTGATGATATTTTTGTTATATTTAAATAAATGGATCCAAAAGTCCGTAGAATAGCTTTCTATTTAATATTAAATATTTATAGAAGAAAACTGGGTCCAAATTACTTTGTTGGTATTAGAAATGAAAATAATATTAGGAAATGTAAAGAAAAATGTTCTCTTATAAGAAAGTCCGTATAGGGAAAATTGACAACAAAAACAACAATAAATTCAGTAGTTTCCCACAAATGGGGTCTGGGTTAATTTGAAATAGTTAAATTTAAATTTAAATTAAAAGGAAAAAATTTAATTTGGAATAGAAAGACTTTTATCTTAGTGCAACAAGGGATTGGCAAAAATTGAGTAGCGTGCGTAAAGGAAGGTGTTTCATGTTTGTATCCTTTTTGTCACCAAAGGAGAAAAAAAGCATGTTAGAAATTACGCAATATATGGATCAAGGTACAACTAAAGACTGTTATGGGCTTACATTGTGTTCGTCATATATATATATATATATATATATATATAGATTAATAAATGTATAATATGTGTCTGATATATGGATTTTAATCACTTAATATGTATTTTTATTTTATTTTAAAATTAAATGATTTGACGCAAACAAATGAATAAGAGTAAGTGTTTTTCACATTTACATTGGTAGAACAACTAGCCATGAGTTAGTTGTCGATTGAGACCTAAGAATGAATGAACGTTTGTCATATTTCTTTTAATAGTGTCAATAATGATCGTCATTCGGACACATTTATGACTACTATCACTATGTACTGTACAAATTATTGAATTATTGAAAACTTATACATATAGACATTATTGAACCTAAAAGAAGTTTCGCTACATGAGTAGTTAATTTTCTTGTTTCGTCTGCTCATTTGTGTACGTTCTTTTTTTTATTTACTAATTGTCAAATCAATAAAGTTTGAAATAAGATCTAACAAAAAAAATATTTGGAGAAAAATTGAACTAGAAATAAGATGGCATGATAAGTAACACTGACTTTGAGTTTTAACCATTAGAATATTCAAGAAGATGACAACTTATAATTTATTATTTATTGCTCACGTTGGGTTTCAATATTTAAAAGGTAACCCTCTAAATTTCTCGTTTCTCTTCTATTTGTTTTTTTAGTGACGATTAAAAGTTTGTATAAGCACACTCACTACTATCATTTTTAAAAGAAAGTAGAAAACTTAAAACATACGATATCTTGGCAAATTAGATATTCGCTTAAACTCCGAACAAGTTTAAATATTTTCTAAAAGTAAAACTACACGATGCACAAACAACAAGGTGAAAAGAGTACAGAGACTTGAATTAGGTCCAATGAGTTTCAAAAGTTAGGTTACATGATTGCAATATGACCCCCAAAAAATGAAATAGAGGGAGATGTGGGGAAGGAGGCAAACTCTATCACTTACAACTCATGAAGAAGAGGATGATAGCTTTATGTGGGGCTTAATTTCTTATAAGAAAAGTTAGAACAAGGAATCCTTATCAATAAAAACGATTGTTCAAAGGCAAGTGTCATGTGCATGCAAAGCTTAAAGCCATGATATTTGAGTCAGATTCATTATGAAAAAGCAATATTAAAATCCCATTTAAGTTATTTGGTTACATATTATTTGGACCACCTTATACATGTCCATGCCTACCACTTACGTGAATATCTACTTACTCATATACTCCTGCATTTCAATATATGACTTAGTTTGACTCGACACGAAGTTTAAGCAAAAAAAATTATACTTAACTAGTGATTTTAAATATGTGTATTAGTATTTTATAGAATCCATGTGACTATAAAAGCTTTCATTAAGGATAATTGGGTAAAATAAAAAGTTTGAAGTTAAATATTTTTAATGTTTCCTTTTTTTAACATATAAATAACAAAAATGTGTCACATAAATTGGAAAGGAAGGAATACATCCTATCCCAGAGTTTTTCAAATGGACCATATCTACAATTAGACTATTCCTTTCCGTCTTCTTTTCAGTCCAAATGTAGTTTGTAAATGGTCTGTTTTCAGTGTAAATTATGTAAAGATGGGCTATATCCAAATAGTATAAGGTGTATCAGATGTTTAGGTCCAAAACTTCTGCAGTACACCTGCTAAAGGCCCATGTCATAAGAAACCCCTTTATTATGGGGAAATTTTCATAGTTACTTGAGGATTTGTAAAATATTCCATAATCTACAACTTGGTTTTGAATTACACATTGTACAACATATATTTAAAAGATATACTCTCATAATATGGTAAATTCCCTATTTAAGGGGAATGGCAATCCGAAATGGATTGTTAGTCCTAAAAATTCTCGTTCTTGGCATATTTATAGGTGTGATATTATTTGGCACATCACGCGTAATAAATGGCTTAATTATCTGAGATTTTATTACTCCCACCATCTGAGACCTGAGTATCTATTATTTCCCCCACTGTCCGTACAATACCATATCTCCAGTTGCCACACAATAGTAAAACTAATCAACTCAATAATATGTTCAGATAAATATTCAATAAATTCACCTAAGCAAATCCATAACAAGCTGGAGTTGATATTCAATACATAAGAAATATTGTATAGTTATATACCATTGTAATATAAGTATATGTTATATAATATATTGTATACAATATTTATTAGTAGTATACCTCATATACATAGTAATAACATATACTATGTATTAGCTTGACCTTATTTATTAGTAGTATACGTCAGATACATAATATTTGTATGTTTTTTTCCGGCAGGGAACATCATTTTTTTCTTTCTTTCTGAACATTCTCCCCATAAAAATCATCCTCTACTTCATCTTCTATAATTTTTCCTTTGACTTTAACCTTCACATATAGAAAAAGCATTGCAGTTTACTAAATTGAAAAATATGAACAATTAAGATTAAGCATCTAAACTGATAATATACTATATATTTTGAACTATATTCAATATAATATTTAACTCCATATGATAGTTAATGCCTCTAAAAGTTTAGCATATATATGCTGGGAGTATACTATATATTGTAGGCATTACTACGAAAATCCTTTGAGGAACCTTTAGAAGCATCTACTCCGCCACTATTAACTACTACAACATGAATCCTTTTCTGTATCGAATTAAAACAGAAATCATCATCATCGTTAACCACTACAAATTTACCCTTGAAAATCTTCTTCATAGATTCTCTACAACCACTGACCATGATTTTTTGAGCAATGTATTTTCTATACATTTTGATCTACACAAAATATATGGTACGAAGAAAAGAGGGATAGACACTAGTGATATACTGGAATATTTTTTATTGGAGAAATTGGGGGCAAAATTGATAGTGATAGATACGTTAGGTGAGAAAGAATCAGAAAGAGATATCTTTAAGTGAGAGAGAATCTGAAGGGTGATATTTTAGGATATAAAAAGTTGTACATAATTTAATTAAAAAGGTAAGATTTTAAAATAAATTGTACAAAAAGTAATTTTATAAAAACCGTTGTAGGGAATATAAATAAGTCTTTAAAGGATTGTATTCTATATAAATTCCTCTATTATCCCTACCTTTCTCTACTCCTAAATCTGTATATGAGGTGAAGGATATACTCTTGTCAAATAAACTTGCTTACTATATAAAAGATCTGTTTATTTCATTGTATTTTTCTTATTTCAAATCGTTTTAAATTCAAAGTTTATCTTTATCTAAAAAGAAACTAATGAACAAATGTTTCACCCTTTATGACTTGTTCAAAGTCCCTTCACTTCGATTATTTCTTGAAGATTTTCCTTTTCGATTTATTGTAATTTTGTTATATGCAATATTAGTTTATTAAATTAGAGAACCTCTTTTTGAATGAGTCTTTTGTGCTTTTTGAGCACTAACAATCAGTCACGATAAACTTTTCGAGTTACTAGTCGTTTTTGTTTTTTTTGTCCCCAAAGCTTCACTTTCGGTTCTCTGAAGTCACCTTAAAGTTGAAAAGGATTAATAACCTAATTAACTTACAATAATTTAAAATATTACTATCTCGAAGAGTATTTTCATCACTGTCCCTAAGATTTGAGTTTTGCATGAATTAAGGAAACAAGGAAACCTAGACGTCCAATCACAGATTATAAAATTGATGCTTATTTAATTACGAGCCCGGAATCGTGATCTTTTTGGACTCAAACGACAAAAATAGGTGAAAAAATTGAGTACCATTTTTATAACGACCCGGCTGGTCATTTTGAGCATTTGCACTTCGCTCGGCAGTATGAGGGCACGAGTATCTCCGCATGATGTATTATGACTTGTGTGAATCGTCGGTTTTGATTTTCAAGTTACTCGAAATTAATTTGGAAGAATGAACTTCAAGATTGAAGCTTTAAATTGGAAGAGTTGACCAAGTTTGACTTTTTAGCATTTGATCTTGGATTGGAGTTTTGATGGTTCCATTAGGTCCGGATGGTGATTTTGGCTCGGACGTATGCCCGGATTTGCATTCCTAGAAGGATTCGGCACTAATTGGCGAAAGTTAAAAATGGAAAGGTTTGGAAAGTTCATAAGTTTGACTAGAAGTTAACTTTAAGGCTATCGGGTTCGGATTTTAGTTTCGGAACTTAGAATAGGTCCGTCATATGGAACCTGCCTGCAAAATATGGCGTCATTTGGAGTTGATTTGATATGGATCGGACGCTTGGTTGCTATTCTAGAAGTTCATGCGTTTTGGCGTTCGATTCGTGCTTTTAGAGGTTATTTTGATGTTTTGATCGCGCGAGCGAGTTCGTGTTATATTTTTGGACTTGTGTGGGTGTTTGGTTTGGAGCCTCAGGGGCTCGGGTGAGTTTCAGATTGGTTTCAGAATAATTTTTATGATTTTTGAGTGCTGGTACTGGTTTCATCGCATTTGCGATATTTTTGTTGCAAATGCGACTATCGCAATTGCGAAGTGGCCCTCGCATTTGCAAAAGTGGGTTGCTGGGGAAAAATTATCATTTACGAAGAAATCCCCCGCATTTGCGAAGTGTGGCTATTCGCTTTTGCGAGGATCCCTGCCTCTTTTGCGAGGCAACTGTCTTCGCATTTGCAAAGAATTTGGTTGCAAATGCGACCTAGCAGAAGCTCTCCTGGTTCTCTTTTGCGATGAATTGTCCGCTTTTGCAGGGTTCGCAAGTGCGAACTCCATGTCGCAAATGCGACATCTGCAGCCTGCATATAGCTGGGTAATTTAGAGACTTAGCTTCATTTTGTTATATTTTGAACCCTAGCCTCTATGGGAGGCGATTTTGTGGAGGGATTTTTATACCAAACTATTGGGTAAGCACCTCTAATCGATTTTCAATTATATTTTATGATTATAGATTAGATTTAACATCAAATTCATGAGAATCTAGGGGAAAATTTAGGGATTTTGTCTAAGTTTTGAAAAATAAAAATTTGGGATTTGAAAGTCGAATAGGACTCGAATTTGGAAACAAAACACATATATGGACTCGTGGGGTTTGGACCGGGCGGGCACAGGGTTGACTTTTGTTGACTTTTTGGAAATTGTATAAATGGCATATCTTTATTAATAGAAATTATTTTCTTTTGCATTGTGTGATGTATTTAAGTCGTCTTTGGCTAGATTGGGCCGGGCGGAGGTGAATTTATAAAGGAAGAAGCTAAATTGAGTATTTAGTTGGTCGAATTGAGGTAAGTGTCTTGCCTAACCTTGTTAAGGAAAATTTTCCTATTATTTGACATTATTTGCTACATGCGGGGGTGATACATATATGAGGTAACGAGCATATATACATGTACCAGGGCTAATCATGCTCGTGGGTAAATTATGCTATAAATTGTGCCTTGTAGAATTACGTGACCTCCTTGCTTCATGTCTTACTTGACTTCTAGATACTAAGAATATGGAACTAAATGTTAGAAACCAAGATTTAGCTTATTATAACCTGATTAAAATTTGACAGAATGTTGAGAAACATTGATGTGTCTAATTCAGTCATCATTATGCTTAATCACTAATACATTGCTACGACCGTTACTCTTGAGATATTAGATTCTATACTTGAGCTATAGATCATTTTGAGAATTGTTGAAATACTTGAACAATAAGGTTCCTGAGGGTTATTGAATTATTGTCGGCTTGAAGGTTGTGATTGAAATTTATTTGGAACATTCGTTTAACCACTCTCCTTAATGTTATTTATGCTTCCTACTATGCTTGTCATTGATATACATGTGCTTGGTGAGAAAGAGTATAAAATACGAAGGTTGATGCCGTGTCATAGTATATATATTATCATGTGAGGGAGAGTGTAAAGCACAAAGGATGGTATCCTGCCATAGTATATATATTATCATGCGAGGGAGAGTGTAAAGCATGAAGGGTGATGCTATGCCATTGTATATATATTATCATGTGAGGGAGAGTGTAAAGCACGAAGGGTGATGCCGTGCCTTTTCATATATTTTATCATGTGAAGGAAAGTGTAAAGCACGAAGGGTGATGCCGTGCCATTTCATTTGAGTGTAAATCATGAAGGATGATGCCGTGCCATTTCATTTGAGAGTAAAAGCACGAAGGGTGATGCCGTGCCATTTTATTTATATTGTCATGCTTTTATATTATCACGAGTTAATGGCACAATGGGTATTTCCGTGCATGCGAGGACGAGGGACATGCATGATGTTGTGATATCTTTTCCTCGTGTATACGTTCATGCCTTTACATTGATCTGTCATTGTCGTACCTATGTTTCATATGTGACTTGTTATTGTCATGTCTTTTGTTCTCTATCTCAATTGTTATTGTGTTTTCCATGCCTTCTACTTGCTTAACTTGCAAATATCATGCTTACTTCCTGTTGTTATATTTACATCCATGTCGTAACTATTTTGTTGCCCTTTAGTACAAGCCTTATGCCATGTTAGTCATTCATGCCTTTACTTGTTAGCTTATAAAGATCAAGCTCTTTCTTCTTGTTTGTTATATTTACATCTAAGCCTTCCACCATGTTAATTAGTAAAATTTATGTTCTTCTACCACACTTGCTGTCTTTACTTTTGTCACGACCCAAAATCTCAACTTGTCGTGATGGCGCCTATCTCGATACTAGGTAAGCCGATAATCTCAATAAACTACAATTTCTCTTAAGTTTGAAAATATAATATTTAAATACAATACAAAATCCCACAAATATTGATACGAACACTCCCCAAAACCTGGTGTCACTGAGTACATGAGCATCTAATATGAATACAAGTCTGGAACATAAGGTATATAATAGTCTAAGATCAAAATACAGTAAACAAGGAGATAGGGAAAGAGAGACAAGATCTGCGAAATACGGCAGCTACCTCTGAATCTCCGGAAGATCAACTACACGAGAGAATCAACACCCGCTATGTACAGAAGCACATGGATCTGCACACGAAGTGCAGGGTATAGTATGAGTATAACCAACTCAGCAAGTAACAATAATAACTAAGGAACTGAAGATAGTGACGAGCTTCACAATTATAGTTCACTTTCAGTAATTACAGTAAAGAATAAACATGCTTTCAAATCCGGCAGTTTAAATCAAATCAATTTTTATACAATTCAATTTCATGTAATCCGGATATAAAATCTTTCAGAGAATTTCACAACAATGACAGATAGCAACTAAGTGCAACAACAAATGAAAAGCAAATACAGCCTCTCAGGGCAACATTCACTCAACTCGTCATAACAACTCAATCGCTCGGCTCTCAGTCCTCAGCACTCACACTCAATGGGTACCCGTGCTCACTGGGGGTGTACAGACTCCGGAGGGGCTCCTACAACCCAAGCTCCATAATCTGCACGGACAACTCACGTGCTGCACGAACAACTCACGTGCTATAATATCCTGCACGGACAACTCACGTGCCATAATATCCTTACCTCACCGACAGGCCCTCGGCCTTACACAGTCCTCAACCTCTCTAGTCTCTCGGGCTCTGAGAAATCACAAAGATCAGTCCAAACAAAGATAACATAGTGTATCAACAAATATCCGGAAAGATTGAGGTATAATACGCAAAAAAAAATCATGACTGAGTAAAGACAACAATTAGCAAATAATTCAACAAGTACGCGACCTCTGTGGGTCCCAACAGTACTATAACATAGCCTAAGCATGATTTCTAACATGATTTACAGTCAAATTTCTTCAACACATAGAGAGCATATAGCTAACAATAAATTATTCAACTATACAGTTTCCACGGGAAGAACCAAGTCACAATTCCCTCGGTGCACGCCCACACGCCCGTCACCTAGCATGTGCGTCACCTCCAAAATAATCACGTGACACAAAATTCTGGGGTTTCATACCCTCAGACCATATTTAAAACTGTTACTTACCTCAAACCGTGAAATTCTTTATTCTGCAATGGCTTTTCCTCGTGAATTGGCCTCCAAACGCCTCGAATCTAGCCACAAATAATTTGATTCTGTCAATAAAATTTATTAAAATTAATTCCATAAGAAAATGCTAATTTTCCATAAAACTCCGAAATTTAGCTCAAAAATTACCCGTGGGGCTCACATCTCGGAACCCGAAAAAAGTTATAAAATCCGAAAGCCCATTCAACCACGAGTCTAACCATACCAATGTTACCAAAATCCGACCTCAACTCGACACTCAAATCTTCAATTTAAACCAAGAGGATTTTCTAAATGTTTCAACTTGATTCACCAAATAAATGATAAAAATAACCATGAATTCAGGTAATTTAACCAATATTGAGTTAAGAACACTCACCCCGTTGTTTTCCTTGAAAAACTCTCGAAAATCGCTTCTTCCCGAGCTCAAATCCGTCAAAAATGGAAAATGGGACGAGGTCCCATTTTGAGAACTTAAACTCTCTGCCCAGACATTTGCTCTACGCGATCGCGAAGCACAATTTTTCAATGCCCAGAAAAGACCCTACGCGATCGCTGTTGTCTTCACGCGATCGCGATGCACAAGATCCCAGCTCTACGCGATCGCATCCCTCTTCACGCGATCGCATAGAGCAAACGCGTGGCCCAACTTCCTCTCATGTTCCCCTATGCGAATGCGGCCTCTCCCACGTGTTCGCGTAGTACAAACTAGCCCAACCTACATGATCGCGGTTGACCTCACGCAATCGCATAGAGTAAAATCAACAATGCCTCATCAAGCCTACGCGATCGCGAACATTCTCATGCGATCGCGTAGAAGGAAACCAGTGACAGAAAACCAGCATTCTTCAGCTGGAATGCCAAGTCCAAAATTGATCCATTAGCCCTCTGAAACTCACCCGAGGCTCCCAGGACCTCAACCAAGCATACTGTCAAGTCCTAAAATATCATACGAACTTAGTCGAACCCTCACATCACCTCAAACAATGATAAAACTATGAATTACACCCAAATTCAAGCCTAATGAACTTTGAAATTTCTAATTTCTACAAACGACTCCGGAACCTATTAAATCATGTCCGATTGACCTCAAATTTTGTACACAAGTCATAAATGACATAACAGACCTAGTGAAATTTTCAGAATCAGATTTTGACCCCGATATCAAATAGTCAACCCCCCGGTCAAACTTCCCCAAAATTCAACTTTCGGTATCTCAAGCCAAATTCCACTACGAACCTCCAAATAATTTTTCGGATATGCTCCTAAGTCCAAAATCACCATACGGAGCTATTGGAATCATCATAATTCGAATCCGAGGTCGTTTACACATACTCGACATCCGGTCGACTTTTCCAACTTAAGCTTTTAATTTGTAAAGGATGAGATAAATGCACAGAGGGTGTTGCCGTGTTAATTGATTTGAAATATATTTATATATATATGGTAAGGAAGATATAAAAGCACGAAGGGTGTTACCGTACCATTTGATTTGATATCTTGAATATACTTCTCACATCATGAAAATTATGAATTTTCTACTGAGATTTCTCCTAGTAATCGTTTACTGCCTCGCATAGTTATTTATGGTACCCTTATCTGTTATGTTCTATAACTATTTCTGCTATTATTCTAGTGCACAGGTTATAACAGTGAGTATCGTCACTACTTCAACGAGGTTAGACAATATACTTACTGAGTACATGGGGTCGATTGTACTCATACTACACTTCTTCATCCTGCGTGCAGATTTTAGAGCTGGGGTCGCTGTGTATGTCACGAGCTAGTATTGAAGATGTATCTGCGTTCCAATTATGGCTGCCATTTGTCCTTGGTAGCTTTAGATCTTGCTAATCTGTTTATGTAAACTTTCAACATATGATGTGTTTAAATGTACCAGCTCTGTAAATTTTGAATTCTTAGAAGCTCTTGATTCGTACTACCAGTACTTGGATTAATATATAAATTTTTAGCTAATTCTTCATTGTTTTCTTACATATCTAATGTGGAGTGTATTTATTGTTAGTTGGCTTATCTAGCGGGTCGAGTTAGGTGCCATCACGACTAGTGGATTTTGGGTTGACAAGTTAGTATCAGAGCACTAGGTTTATAGGTTCTACGAGTCATGAGAAAGTATCTAGTAGAGTCTTGCGGATCGGTATGATGACGTCCATATCTATCTTCGGGAGGCTACATGGAATTTAGGAAAATTTTCCTTCCTTCTTTCCTTATCGTGCGACCTTGTTTTAGCTTGAAACCTAAGATTTTGATTCTTCCTATTCGTTCATATGTGATGTGGCGCACTTAGTGTTGGTTATGCGCCTACGATTTGTGGTGCTACAGATGGATCACGAAGGGCCATGGATCCTTGATTATCATCACGATGTGCCACCTAGTCTCAGGAGAAGATGCCGTGTTGAATCTTCCAGTCGTTCATTTGTGGTACGAGGCGGGTTCTTATATCTGGTTGGTAAGCACATACTTGGGAAGGCTGGCTGGTGGCCTAGCTATTGTGATTAAGGTGGGTTCATGGTAAGGTGTCGATTTGAGTACAGCCTGTGGGCCATCTCCTACGTGATGAGTTTGGATCGTGTGTTTCGCATGAGGTTTCCATTCGGTAGAGTGCACATATTATCATTTTAGAGCATTTGGGGGAAGTTTGCTTGTCTATTGCTAGGATGGGTAAGCGCTTGGCAGAGTCTTCGGGGTGTTCTATGACCAGTATTGCATGAGTTTTAAAGTATTCAGCTGAATAGCCGTGCGTGATCGGAACAGCTATGAAGATATGGTATCTTGGACTACCGATGATGTGTTCTATGGCTTCGGGCTAAGTGGGGGAGTCTGCTAATGACAATCGAATTGAAGGATCATGTGTTGTATCAGTTTTTGGGCCCAAGGATTGCTTGGTTGTTTCCTCGAATAGTCATGTGCTGGTGAAGCGCAAGTCGCTCGATACGTATTAGCTGTGTATTGAAGATCAGAGTAAGGTTAGTGGTTATCGAGAAGGTTTAGACGAGTTCCAGGTCTTACGTAGCATTTAAGGACTTATGAATTTGTGTACGGGTAGGGTTGAGATTGGTAGTGAATGGTGATCAGATCTGCGGTAGTTCTATGTCAAGAATGAATCTACATGGCAATATTGGAGAGATGCAAGAAATGACTTCGGGTTCGCAGAATGTTCCTTTAGAGCGAGCATATCGGATTGAGTTACTTTTGGGTTGGCAGTCTGTGTGACTCGGTTCTTGTGACTCGATTATGTATTAATGAGTTCCGAAGAATTCATCATGGATATGACCACGATCGGAGTTGGTGTTTTCTTACAGGTATAGAATCTATATTGTGTGTGTGTGGTGATGTTCTCCTGATTGAGTTAAATAAAAGGTTTGCGGTTGATGAGATTTTCAATTTGCTCATGGTTCAGAGTTGATTATGAAAGTTTCGTAGTGTCACGAGTTAGGGCTGAAAAGTTGCATGTACAAGGTTGTGGTTTAGTTTTGGAGGGAAGGATATGAGTTCTTGATGACACGAACGATTTCAGGTGTTTAAGATTATGCTGACATTATTTGTTATCGCCGAAGGAGAGTTCGCTTGTTGGCAGGTGCATTGTGTTTTGACTTCTGGGTATTTTGTTGTAAGATGATGGGGTATGAGTGACGTATCAGCCATTTGAGTAGCGATGTTGAGATCAGATATGGAGATTCTAGTATACATGAGGTTCGGAGACTGGATGTTCTCGTTGGCAGACTATTCCTTGATTGCGAACTGTGAAAAAACGTTGAGGATTGGGTGTTGCATGATGTGTGTTATAGAAAGGTTGCTATGGACTTTTGGATGGTTATTTACCTATTTTGGAATGATCAGAATTTTGTTTGGGGAGTATTTGTGGGCCTAATGAGAGCGTGTATTCTGTATTGGATCGGATTTTCTTGCTCCTGTACAGCTATTATCACAGGTATATCATCGGGCAGAATGGATGTTATTCGCGCCTTGGTCTAAGTTATGTGTTTCTCTCTTATGCTATGACGGGTTGTGATGGTTACATGATTTTTCGCACGCATATTGTAATTCTATATGGGCCTTATGGCGTTGTGGGCAAGATGTCCCTCGTGATGTTGACTTGCTTATTGCACTATAGTTGTGCTTGTATTTCTTAGTATTGTTGTGCCTAATCATCTTCCCACAGTTATATTGGTACACTCTATCGTGTTTGATGTTGACGCACATGTGATCAATGAGCACGAGCATTATGGCTCGATGGGTACCCTATGTGGATTGATATGATGGGATCGGGTTGCGCGTGGCAACAGTACTGTGATGAAATGTAACTCCTTACGCTTATTTCGTGTATTTTTCTTTCACCTTGTTGAAAATAGTTCATAAGAAAATGTAATAATTACCCTGTCTGCTTAGCTTGCTTAGTAGCCTTCTTATTGAATTTTCTTACTATTATCGGCCATGTCTGAATTATTACTTGTTGGGGGACCGCGTTATGTAGGGCTCCATATAATATTTTATGTTGAGACTTGTCGGTTGGGCTGCTTGTATTGGCTGAGATGAGGTTTCTAGGCCCGAGATTTGCACTATCGTATTGAGATGAGGAATGTTTGGAAGGATAGTACTATATTTCGGCTGAGGATTTGGGTAATGGCCCTGGTCGGGCGAGTGAGCTTCTTGGCTTATTGATCAGATGAGTGGTTAAGAGATTCCGCGTGTTTCTTTCATTATTGGTAGTGTATGAAGGTTTTGAACGAGGTTCTAATCGATATGAGGTTTACTATCGGTATCGAATTTGATTTTGGGCAGCCATGGTGGTCAGCAGTTATTACTGTGAGTATCTGAGTGATGGGGTATATCATGTGATTATATTTTGGGTTATGATTATGACTTAATACAGCTTGTTCAGACCTATACAGTGTGTAGATGCGAGATTCAGGCTTTGTAAGGAATTCCGGATGTTGGAAATTTTGGTTCTAAGGCTTATGAGCTAAGATTGAAGTAAGGATCTGCAGTTATGTTGTGTTGGCAGGCTTATATGGAGCGGGGTGCCATGGGATCACCCCCGAGTTTATGCATGGTAAGGCTACACCGTGATTGGATAGCCTTGGAATGACTCTTGGCATGTTCGAGGACGAACGTATGTTTAAGTGAGGGAGAATGTAACGACCCGACTGGTCGTTTTGAGCATTTATACTTCGCTCGGAAATTTGAGGGCACGAGTATCTCCGCATGATGTAATATGACTTGTGTGAATCGTCGATTTTGGTTTTCAAGTTACTCAGAATCGATTTGGAAGAATGAACTTCAGGATTGAAGCTTTAAGTTGGAAGAGTTGACCAAGTTTGACTTTTTAGCATTTGACCTCGGATTGGAGTTTTGATGGTTACGTTAGGCCCGAATGGTGATTTTGGACTCGGGCGTATGCCCGAATTTGCATTTGGATATTTCTAGAAGGATCCAGCACTAATTGGCGAAACTTGGAAATGGGAAGGTTTGGAAAGTTCATAAGTTTGACTAGAAGTTGACTTTAAGGCTATCGGGTTTCGATTTTGGTTTCGGACCTTGAAATAGGTCCGTTTCGTCATATGGAACTTGCCTGCAAAATTTGGCGTCATTTGGAGTTGATTTGATATGGATCGGATGCTTGGTTGTGATTCTAGAAGTTCTTGAAGTTTGTTGTGATCCTCATGCGTTTTGGCGTCCGATTCATACTTTTAGAGGTTATTTTGATGTTTTGATCGCGCGAGCGAGTTCATGTTGTGTTTTGGGACTAGTGTGGGTGTTTGGTTTGGAGCCTCAGGGGCTCGGATGAGTTTCAGATTGGTTTCAGAATGATTTTTATGATTTTTGAGTGCTAGTACTGGTTTCATCGCATTTGCGATGTTTTTGTCGCAGATGAGACTATCGCAATTGCGAAGTGGCCCTCACATTTGCGAAAGTGGGATGCTGGGGAAAAGTTCGCATTTGCGAAGAATCCCACGCAAATGCGACCTTAGGAGAAACTCTCCTGGTTCTCTTTTGAGATGAATTCTCCGCTTTTTCGGGGCTCGCAAATGCGAACCCCATGTCGCAAATGCGACATCTGCAACCTGCATATGGCTGGGTAATTCCGAGACTTAGCTTCATTTTGTTATATTTTGAACCCTAACCTCGATGGGAGGCGATTGTGTAGAGGGATTTTCATACCAAACCATTGGGTAAGCACCTCTAAATCTATTTTAATTATATTTTATGATTATACATTAGATTTAACATCAAATTCATGAGAATCTAGGGAAAAATTTGGGAACTTTTTCTAAGTTTTGAAAAATAAAAATTTGTGATTTGAAAGTTGAATAGGACTCGAATTTGGAAATAAAACACGTATATGGACTCGTGGGGCTATGAGTGGTCAAGACCTACCCTTGGACCCAGGTTTGGACCGGGCAAGCCCGGGGTTGACTTTTGTTGACCTTTTGAAAATTGTATAAAGGTCATAGCTTTATTAATTGAAATTATTTTCTCTTGCATTGCGTGATGTATTTAAGTCGTCTTTGGCTAGATTGGGTCGGGCGGAGGTGAATTTGTAAAGAATGAGATAAATGCACGAAGGGTGTTGCCGTGCTAATTGATTTGACACACATTTATATATATATGGTAAGGAATAGATAAAAGCACGAAGTGTGTTACCGTGTCATTTGATTTGATATCTTGAATATACTTCTCACACCGGGAAAATTTTAAATTTTCTACAGATATTTCTCCTAGTAATCGTTTACTGCCTCGCATAGTTGTTTATGGTACCCTTATCTGTTATGTTCTATAACTGTTTCTACTATTAGTCTACTGCACATGTTATAACAATGAGTATCTTTGTAAACTAAAAATCCTCGTCACTACTTCGACGAAGTTAGACAATATACTTACTGAGTACATGGGGTCGGCTGTACTCATACTATACTTCTTCACCTTACGTGCAGATTTTGGATATTGAGTCGCTATGTATGTCGCGAGCTGGCATTGAAGATGTACCTGCGTCCCAATTATGGCTGCCATTTGTCCTTGGTAGCTTTAGATCTTGCTAATCTGTTTATGTAAACTTTCAAACAGATGATGTGTTTAATTGTACCAGCTTTGTAAATTTCGAATTCTTAGAAGCTCATGATTCGTACTACCAGTACTTGGACTAATATATAAATGTTCAGATAATTCTTCACTGTTTTCCTATAAATCTCATTTGGATTGTATTGACTGTTAGTTGGCTTACCTAACAGGTCGAGTTAGGTGCCATCACGACTAATGAATTTTGGGTCATGATAAATTTATATATAATGCGGTTATTCACAGCGCTATACCTTAACAACACGTTTATCCGTTAAGGTATAGCGCGGTGAATACATCCGCTATATTGGAACGTTCCTGTCCTACCAATAATTCATCTGAACTTTACCGGCCCATAAATAATTGAGGGTATAACGCATGCATAATACGCACTACATATATAACGCGCATTATGCATGCGCTATACCCGCAATTATTGTACCCCCCGACTGGGTTTTTTCTTGTTTAAGTAGTTTTATAATTTTGTAAAAATCCATTCAGGATCCTTCAGGTCTTCCGCAATATTTGTTCGTTGACTTATTTTGTATTTCGTCATAATGTCCGAATAGCAAAAAATTAGGGTTTCATTATATTGGGGGGTGAGGTAGTGGTGGAGAATAACTCAGTACGCTATAGTTGTTCTCCACAGTGTCATGTTAAGTTGCCACTTACAATGCAGTACGATAGATTGATATCGTTGTTATGTAAAACAATGAGTGTGAGGAAACATTCGGTTAATATTAAAGTAACCGGAAGATATCCGTATTCTGTTACTCCGCAAGGGGTTGCTTGTTATGCTGAGTTTAACATCGAAGACAATGAAACTCTGACAGATTTTTTGAGGATTCCGGATGAACACCGAAAACTTCTTGTGATAAAAATGTTGGAAATATACATCAAGGCTGAAGACGTTCGCAGTATTGAGGTTCCGCAAAATAGGGATATCTCTATATCATCAGATGGTTTTCTTAGAGTAATTTTATCCGAACAATTTTCGAGCGAAAGAGTTTGGCCTGATCTAAACTTATCTCCACGGGCGAATTTGGAGCGAGGATATAATTTCTCCCCAAGTTTACATAATCCACAAGCCGAGTGGTAAACTTCAATTTTCCTTTGTATTATGATGTTTATTTTTATGTATTGTATTTGTATTAACACTCATATATTCCACAGGGGGTACCGACAAGATATGATTTTTACAAGTTATGAATTAACAGACAGTTGGAATATGCCTAGTTTTGGTGTGTTGGATCATGGTGGTCCATCTGAGAGTCATCAACAACAGGATAATGTGCATCATGGGATATCATTAGATTATGATTTGTAAGTTAAGTGATAAAGTTTATATGTAATGTGTGGATGAATTTGAGAAATTCATTATTTTATTGGTTGTGCAGTGAAAACTATCAACTTGAAGATCATTTCCTTACTTATTTTCCTGAAGACGACATATTTAATTGGGATATGGCAGATGCGCAGAGTCAGGAAGATGGCAGTGCTTATGACAACAATACTGTTGAGTCTGGATATGCCCTCACAAGGGATCTTGACGAAATTCGGACAACAATGTGGGATGAATCTAGAGCAACGGTGCTGTCAAACAATATGCTTTTTGCTGATAAAGCACGCCTAAGCAAGGCGGTGCGAATGTACAACATAAAAGAGTGTCGTGAGATCGTGGTTCATTAGTCATTTTCGAAAGTATATAAGGTTATTTGTCATAGAAGGTTTCAAGGTTGTACATGGATGCTGCGTACGAGAAAGTTGAAAACAAATATGTGGATTGTGGAAAAATACATTGGCACCCACACTTGTGAAATGGACACATTCAATGGGAATTATTTTAACTTGAATGTTGACTTGATTTCTCTTGTCTTGATTCCATACATTGAAGTAGCTATAAGGTACAAGATTAAAGAGTGTGTAACATCTGTCCACCAGGTATATGTGTCACTCCCCAAACCTGGGGAGGGGGGGTTACCCGGTGTCGTGCTGGCCCGAGCGAACCACTCTGTAACTCATGATCGTTCGACCAAAACTAGAACTTGCATAGGTCGAGTTGTCTAAACCCATTATTTCTGTAACCATCATGGCCACAACTCGTAATGTATAACTATAAGTGGGAAACGTTGTATCGATGAACCATTGTTCTTAAAACATGAATACATATGGGCCGTCAAGGCCTCTGACATACTGTACATGATGAACCTATGTGTCTACAAAGCCTCTAAGATTATTCGACATCAAAACATGATCGGGACAGGGTATCGGCCTACCTATAAGTCTGTAACAAAACTTTGACATAATGACCTATAGACTCGGCTGTACTCCGAATGAGGTAGAGTCTTACCAATTCTTCGCTGAATGCTAACCTTGTCTACTATGAGGGCTCATCAAACTGATTATCTATACCTCCAGGCATGAATACAGCATCCACAATAAAAGGACGTCAGTACGAATAATGTATTGAGTATATAAGGCATGTAAATCAGTATATAAAGGACATGGAATAAAGGACTCAACTCGTAAGTCTGGATAGCTCTGTAAATCATGAAATATTTATAATATCATGAATATGCGTATAAATGTCATATAATGCATAGGTCTGTACGTACATAGCATCATCAAGCCTATGAGGGCATCCCATCATATCATCTCAGCCTCTGTAGGCAAAATCATCAATGTATACCAACTGATCAGGTGGTGGTGCGTATATAACGCCGTAACCTTTTCCCATACCCCATATATATATAATATACGCGTATATAATGCTATCTGGTCATAGGTCAATATACATATACAAATGAATGCAATGCATAATGAAGTGAGTCAATAAGATCTCTCGAAATGTCATGAGACCCATGAACAAACGATATGATAGTAGGACACATGGGGAATCAAGAACATAGGCACACCTAGTACTTCTATGAATAGAGTAATTTATGAAAGTTGTGCATTTGCTTGTTTCGTTTGTATCATATGGATCATGCCAAAAGGAAAGAAGAGATATTCTTAACATACCTTACTTGATGAAATTATCAACTACTTTCACTTGAGCTTTCCAAGAACAATATTTGCTCCTTTAAATCTTTGAACAAGAACTAAGCACTTCTTATGATCATGGCATATTTCATGTTGCTGGACATATGGAGTATCTCATACCTTCTTTACCTTTACTTTACTTACCTTTCAATCTCGCATCGTATCTTCTATCGCTTTCATAACCTCCCTTCCACATAGGTAGAAATTACATCTACGCCTTAAAACTCTACTATGATACCTGCACCTCTGGTGCATACAAAATCCGGTGGAAGCTTCATACTGACTTCTTATGACTTAGATCTATGGCACGATCTGGAAACAAAAGAAGGGTAACATTTCCTAAATGCCCTATGGCCTCTTAATTATAAATGTGGCGCGCAACACACCCATAAGTGAGACTCTACTAGGCACGACTTTGTAGACTCCGTAGGACACGACCTGCTCTGATATCACTTCTAGCAATTATCTTATGACAAATCCAACGTAGAAAAGTACGGGATATAACAATATGGATGTACCATTACCAAAAAAGGCATTTCTCAGGCGTAAACGTGCGTTTGAAATTATTTTTGGTAACTGGATAAGTCCTTTGCTGTTCTACCCAGTACATGGCTGCATTGCAATACTTTAACCCCGGGACTATTGTTGAATGGAAGCTTGAGTGGAGTCCGGGAATACCAGAATACATATTTAGATATGTGTTCTGGGTATTTAAACCAACCATTGATGGTTTTGTGCATTGTCGGCCGGTAATATCCATAGACAACACTCATGTCTATGGAAAGTATGATATTAAGTTGTTGATCGCCGTTGCAGTAGATGCTAATGGAAGTATATCTCCCCTAGCATTTGCTATTTTTGGCAATGAAAGCCAAGAGACGTGGACACTGTTTTTAACAACTTGAAGGAGCACATCGTCAGACATCGTTCAGTATTTGTCTAATATCTGATCGGCATGGTGGTTTTTTAAGTTATGTAGAGAATTTGCGTGCATGGCAGGAACCATATACCTACCACCGTTACTATGTCAGAACTTGAAGTCCAACTTCCAAAGGGCTTATACGAACAAGGACTTATATGATTTAATGTGGATGGCTGCAATAGATCACCAAGAGTGTAAATTTAGGAGGCGAATGGAATTGATTAGGCAGGAATACCCAGAAGCCTATCATTGGTTGATGGAACATGAGCTTGACAAGTGGACTTTGCATAAGGATGGTGGTAGAAGATGGAGAATTTTGACTACAAATGTGTTTGAATCTTTTAACGGGTTATTGAAGTCTGCACGTGGATTGCCTTTCACTGCCATGGTGCGGATGTCATTCAAGCAGATGGCGGAGAGGTTTGTTGAAAGATCTAGAGGTGCATCGTCATTAATGGAAATGGGTGTTGAATTTATGTCACACCCAATGAAACAATTTGAGAAATATAGGAAGCAAGGACAGTGGTATACATTTTTGCAGTATTGCAGCGAGCGAAATATTTTTGAAGTTCGCACTGATCTGCATCACAACTGCGGGAATAATACACATACCATCAATGAATCCAGAAGATTATGCTCCTGTGGAAAATGGTCAAGCTATCACTTGCCATGCTCACATGCCATGAAGTGCTTTCAACATACAGGTTTCATGGCAACGAGGTACGTTGATAAAGAATATAATGTTGCTGCATATTTAAACACCTATAGTGGACAGTTGCAGCCAGTGGGTGCTGAGCATTATCGGCCGCTGGAACCATTTAAAATGGTCCGTAACAAGGATTATGTCGGCAAGTGCAATAAAGGACGCGGATACGAAACCAAATGGATGTTGGTGATACCGTTTTATGCGCGTAAATGTGGCATATGTTCCCAAAAAGGACAGTACCGCCGTAAATGTCCTTCAACTGGTTTGGGAAGCGTTGGTAATTCAGATCCAAGTTACAGTTCATCAAATGTGCCCAATTATCAAGGATAAACGTAGTGTTTTATTGCAGTATTTTTTGTTTTACTAAATGTCTGTAAATGTTCAGTTTGCAAAATTTCTGAAATAAAATTATATTTCCAATGAGGTTAAATCTACTTGATATTTAGCATTAAAGATTCTATACAATAATTTAACATACACCCCAAGAAATAAATAACAATTTTCATTTGCTATTATCGTCACTGTGTGGCACTATTTCATTGTCACTGTCTTCATCTTCTTCGTCAACATCTTGTACGCACCCTTCCGGACTGAGGGCATCGTAATCTAGGCCCCAATTGACACACATTTTTCGTATTTCATCGCTATCATCAATAAGACCACTAGCTTGATTTCTACAATAATATGGGACTCCTACGTCCAATGTCTATAGTAGAAACTTAGGTAGTCCCTCCCACTCGACAACTATTGGGAAAACATGATAATCATTGTCTATATGTAATTTTTTATTTTGTTAATAAACCCCAATACTGATCCTCCGTTCCCTTTAGGTAGTTAAGATCATCTAGTGCATGATGAACGGTTAGTGCCTTTTTTATCTCTAAAATCTCCTTCATTCAATATTGAATCACTTCTGGTTTATCTTTTTGTGTTTGTTTGGAAGGTTACAGACAGTGCTTGCGGAACAACTAGTGTCATGACCCAAAATCCCACCACAGGCGTCGTGATGGCACCTAGTCTCTAAGACTAGGTAAGCCGATTTCAATTACATTTTGAAGCTATTTTTTTTTGAAACTAACAGCGGAAATAATTACAATATACAACCTCCCAAGACTGGTAGTACTTAGTCACGAACTCTAAATGAATACATGGAATGATCACGGGGACCAAATATACAATACTGTTTGATTACAAATTAATACTACAATGAAATAAAAAGACCCCAAGGGACTGCGACGACTAAGCGGCTCTACCTTGAATCCTTACGATCCTGCTTTAACTCTGCTCAAGTCCGATATCTCCAATACCTGACTCTGCACAAAAATGTGCAGATGTGTAGTATGAGTACACCACGGTTGGTACCCAGTAAGTATCAAGACTAACCTCAGTGGAGTAGAGACGAGATACAGTTAAAACACTCACTAATCTAATAACCTGTGCAATATAATATACAAAATAATAGGAAACAAATAACAATAAGGGCAACATAAAACAACCGGTGATGTGCATAGTAAGACAATAAAATCACTATTAATATCGCTCAACAATTGATAAATACATTTACACCCAGTTAAATCAAGTTCTTCAATTAAATATCTTTCACACATAATTATTACGAATAAAACTCTTTTTCAAATATAATTTCCTCAAATAAATATCTTTCAAATACAATTCTTTCATATAATTCTTTTTGAATTAAAATCCTTCCAAATAAATATTTTGAATATAATTCTTTCAATTAAAAGTCACCATGTGACACCTCATTTCAAAACCATAAAACTACGGGTCTCAGCCCATTTTTCATGTTTCCACGGCACCTCGTGCCCATAATTAAATCATCATATTTTCCCAGCACCTCGTGCCCTCATTTCAAATCACAACTGCACGGACAACTCACGTGCCAAATATCATTATCATTTCATCACAATACCTCGTGTCCACATTTCATATCTCAATTGCACGGACAATTTACGTGCCAAGTATCCTCATTATTTACTCACAGCACCTCGTGCCCACATTTTATTTTATAATCCGCCTGGCCATAGCCACAGGCTCTTAATTTCAACATAAATCAGATTGTTATCAATTTACCAACAATAAGACAAATTGCACAAGGTATAAAAATAAACAAAAGAAAATCACAACATCACATGGAAATTATCAACACCACAACCCCACATCATCACATATCGTCCCTGACAATAGCCACCCATATCGCTCCTATTGCCACCCTTATCGCTCCTATAGCCACCCTTGTCGCTCCGCCCAGACAATATAAATAGCCACCCTTATCGCTCCTATTGCCACCTTTATCGCTCCTATTTTCACCCTTATCGCTCCGCCCAGACAATATTCCAACAACACAACAATAGTGAAATGCCACCTTATACTCACATAATATCAACAGTGAAATGTCACCCTTATCTCCTCAAAATAATAATTCACACAACACAATAATTTACACGACAAATTATCACGGCAACATAACAGAATCAATTCACATTATAGTTTGCTCAATGGCCACAACAAATTCCAAGGATATAACAAAATCAATTAATTTCACAACAAATAGACAAAAGCTCCACACAATGTGTAAAACACCTAAAAATAACCAATAGAGATAGAAATTACTCAACATAAAGCAAAGTCTTCATTAGATTCAAATTTTTAATAATTATATAAACACCTCTTCTTAAGCTCATTTAATTAATTATTTGCAGAGGAAAAATCCATAATGAAATTCAATTCCAATAATTATCAAACCAACAAATTCACGGAATTACATAAATAATCAAGTAACAATCACATCAGATTGTCATATAACAACAGATTCAACAACAACAAGGATTTAGGAACGGAAAATAGATGATTAAATATATACCAATAATTACCCAATTTACCACACAATATGTTCAAGACTTTAACTCAATACAAATTTACACATATAAGTCGAGTACGTACTCATCACCTCGCGTACACAGATTTTCACATTTCACAAATGACACTAAGACTCGATGCCTAAGGGGTAATTCCCCCACTCGAGGTTAAGCAAGACACTTACCTCTTTGAAGTTATGCTGATATTCCAAAATCGCCTTCTTGCTTGAATTGACCTCCGGACCGCTCATATATATCCAAATTAATTGTATAAATTCATTAAAATTCATCGAAAACAATTCCAGATAATAATACGTCGACTTAAAAATTTATTCCAAAAAGTCAACAAAAGTCAACGCGGGACTAGCCCCTCGGAACCCGGCATAATTTTCATAACATCCGAACACCCATTCCGATACGAGTTCAACCATACCAATTTTATCGAATTCCAATAAAAACTCTACCTCCAAATCTTAAATTTTCGTTTTTGGAAGAGTTTACAAAAATCTTGATTTTTCCTCCATTTAAATCCGAATTAAATGATGGATTCAAAGGCATAATCATGGAAATTAATCAAAACTGGATAAGAATCACTTACCCCAAACACCCACGCAAGAATCTCTCCAAAAATCGTCTTCTACCGAGCTCCCAATTTGATTTTGAGTTATGAACTCAAACCCCCATTTTTGGGACGTTTAATTCTGCCCAGATACACCTTCTTCATGTTCGCGACTATTGCTTCGCGTTCGCGAAGGCCAAAACCCAGCTGCCTCAAATCCTTCTTCGCGTTCACGTGACCAGTGTCGCGTTCGCGAAGGCCAACTGTTCCTGCCCCATCATTTCCTCTTCACGTTCGCGACCTCCTCGTCGCGTTCGCGATGACCAGCTGTCCACCTCTTTCGCGTTCGCGAAGTTCACACGACCTCAGCCCCAACTCTTCCTTTCTTCTTTGCGTTCGCATTGCCTTGGCCGCGTTCGCGAAGATTTTCCCTGCTCCTTCTTCGCGTTCGCGTCCACAGCTTCGCGTTCGCGAAGGCCAAACCATCAGCCCCTCAAATTCCTCTTCGCGAACGCGGGATTCCCTTTGCGTTCGCGAAGAAGGATACCAGACTTCAGCAACAACAGTCCAAACAACTCCAATTTGGTTCGAAACCACACCGAAATACACCTGAGCCCCTCGGGATGGACGTCCAATCATACCAACCTATCCCATAACATAACACGGACCAGCTCGAAGCCTCAAATCACATCAAACAACATCGAAATCATGAATCGCATCCTAATTCAAATTTATTGAACTTTGAAACTTCAACTTCTACCATCGATGCCGAAACCTATAAAATCACGTCCGATTGACCTCATATTTTTCACACAAGTCACATTTGACATTACGGAGCTACTCCCACTTCCGGAATCGGATTTCGACCCCGATATCAAAACGGCAACCCCCGGTCAAACGTTTCAAAAATTTGAGTTTCGCCATTTCAAGCTTAATTCCACTACGGAGCTCCAAATAATTTTCTGGACATGCTCCTAAGTCCAAAATAATCATATGGAGCTAACGGAACCGATGAAACTCCATTCCGGAGTCGTCTTCATACAGTTCCGACTACAGTCAAAATCCTAAGACTTAAGCTTCCTTTTTAGGGACCAAGTGTCCCAAATCACTTTGAATCATCCGGTAACTGAATTCAACCACACACACAAGTCAATACGCATAATACGAAGCTGCTCCAGGCCTTATGCCACCGAACGAGACCTAAATTCTTAAAACGACAAGTTGTGTCGTTACATTCTCCACCTCTTAAACAAACGTTCGTCCTCGAACGTGCTAAGAATCTTTCTGAGGACTTTAAATTACTGAGTATATTCTTGCATACATACTTATGGGCAATTCTACATTCCTGCAATTTAACATGGGTCCGACAACACCATCTCGATTGAGATTATTTCTTTTCTCCATTCTTATAAGCTTTAGAGCAAAAATCCCTAACTCTCCAATCATTTCCAAAATGCCTGATTTTTACTTCGACGCACGGTATTAGTCTCAACTGGATATAGAAACTCGTACCTATGCACACATAAACTTTCCTGATAGTGTTGAAGTACTTCAAAATTTTTCTGGAATGTTTCATTCTTCCCCACTTAGGATCATTCGCACTCAAACACATAACGTAATTTGTCTCTTCTTTTGCACGTCTCAATCCCCCAAATTTTTACTAACTCCCAAAATTTTCAAAAATTTTGGCAAAGTCTCCCTTGTAATTGGGCCTAACCACCTGTCAGAGTAACACCAAAATAACTCATACAACACATCCGCAACCCAACAAAATACCACAAGATATATATCAATAACATTAATCTCAGCATTGCATTATCATAATGATATCAGGACATGAAGCACATCATGTGTATGCTCATCATCACATCTCTGGTCATAAAAGCTGTTCATAATTAATTTCAGCATCATCAATTAAATCTCATATTAACCATCACCCCGTTTCAAATTTTCACAACACTGACAATAGAACGTGAGGCATGAAGACCTCATGATTACTTACTAGGATTAATGAGTCACATTTAATAGGCTAAAACTCAATATTTACAGCACAAAAATGGCTGAATATGAACAGAAAATATACAAGCATTATCAAATAAGTCTAACAGGAATGACTCCCTATTAATATTATTGCACAAATTAAATTTCACAAGGGAGAATTTTAAACTCATAAACATTTCACCGCAAGGACCTCGTCCTTATATAACTTCCATCGTGGCTTGCAGCCCGATTTAAATATTTCACGCCATATAAAAATACGAGTATCTCGTCCTTAACTCTGAATCACAAGTAGTTTGCACATTGTGCCAACTGAAATTTTAATTTCCTTTCTTTCTTCTTTTCAATAAATTTCATAAATAGTTTTCACAACACATAATGAACCCTCATACCGGTAGGGCATATAATTCATAAAAATTGGAATTAATTATTCTGAAACACATTAAACCCACAGTAATGAATAATAAAAATTACTTTTGGACTTATATCCCTCACTTGTGTACAACAATAAAATGACAGACACGGGTTCACATATTTAAATCTCCCAACAGGGATAAATATATAAGTGGGTCACAAATTTACGAAGCTCACCCATAAGTAGAGCATAATAGGAGGACTCACCTCAATATTCAAAACCAAATCAAATTAAGGGAAATTATCCTTTATAATAAAAATAAGGATCGTACCTGTAACGACATCATCTGGTGTATTGGCCCCAGCCAAATCATAGTGATTATATCAACGGGTCGGGCCTCCACCTCTTAGGCGCCCACTACCCGCCTGTTCTCCACCTCTAGCTGACTGTGCACGTGGAGTATCAGCTGGAAT
>AWOL01S0000505.1:41119-60623 GCA_000715115.1 Nicotiana otophora
CATCTGGTGTATTGGCCCCAGCCAAATCATAGTGATTATATCAACGGGTCGGGCCTCCACCTCTTAGGCGCCCACTACCCGCCTGTTCTCCACCTCTAGCTAACCGTACACGTGGAGTATCAACTGGAATAGAGCTTGTAGCTGGAGTGTTCTGATGAAATCCACCCCTCCCATGTCTGGGACAATCTCTCATGATATGCCTAGTATCACCACACTCATAACAACCCCTCTGAGGTCGCGACTTCTCGTACTGAGTCTGTGCCGGATAACTGGAATAACCACTGTAAGAATCTTGTCTCGGTGGTGCACTATAAACTAGAGCACCCCGAGTAATCTGATGTGCGGACTTAGCTGACCGACCGCTCGAGCCTCCGCTATAATGGGTTCTAGTTGAAGAGTAAAATCCACTGAATCCTCCAGATCTTCGAGACCTTTTGGCCTCCTTAGACTCCCTTTCCTCGCCTAAAACACCCTCAATCTTCCTTGCAATCTCCACAACTTGTTTAAATGGAGCATCAGTTTGCAACTCTCTAGCCATGCATATTTTAATATTATAATCGAGCCCCTCAATGAATCTGCGGCCCATTCTCTGATTGTAGAAACTAAGATAGGTGCATGATGGGCTAACTCATTGAACCTGATAGCATATTCTGACACTATCATAGTGCCCTGATGCAACCGTTCAAACTCCGTGCGCCACGCATCTCGGAGAGTCTGGGGAACAAACTCTTTCAAGAACATTTCCAAAAATTGAGTCCAAGTTGGTGGTGTTGCATCGGCTGGTCTACCTTCTTCATAGATTTGCCACCACCGATAAGCTGCGCATGATAGTTGAAATGTAGTAAAGGCAACTTCGCTCACTTCCACAATACCCATGGTGCGAAGAATACAGTGACAATTTTCAAACAATCCTTGGGCATCCTCTGCAGCTGTGCCACTGAAAGTTGGTGGATCTTATTTCTTAAACCTTTCTAGTCTCTTTTGTTCTTCTTCTGATGCCTCGGGCCTGGCCTCAGGCCGAACCGGAATAACAGGTTATACCGGTACTACACCCGAAACCTGACCAACGTGAACCTGCTGCTCTAGAGTTGTGGTAGGAGTCTCAGCTACTCCCCCAATATGTAAAATATTTGGTGCAACAAAGATCAATCCCGCCTGAGTTAATGTACCAAACATACCCAGGAACTGTGCTAAGGTCTCCTGAAGTCCGGAGGTAACAATAGGTTCTTCTGGTACCTGTCCCCCAACTGGAGCTACTAGTGGCTCCTCAACTGTTGTTCTGATAGGTGCTCTAGTCACAGCACGTGCCTTTCCTCGACCTCTATCTCAGCCTCTACCTCGGCCCCGGCCTCTTGCAGCCCTAGCAGTATGTGTGGATTCCTGCTCAGCTAAACCAGTAGCACGTGTCCTTACCATCTGTGAGAGAATGGAGATACAAAGGTTCAAATTCCAAATTCAACAAATTCCGCACGTCAGGAATGAAAGAAATGAAAATTTCCTAACAGTTCTGTAGCCTCTCGAAGATAAGTACAGACGTCTCCGTACCGATCCACAAGACTCTACTAGACTCGTTCGTGACTCGTAGAACCTATGAACCTAGAGATCTGATACCAACTTGTCACGACCCAAAATCCCACCACAAGCGTCGTAATGGCACCTAGTCTCTAAGACTAGGTAAGCCAATTTCAATTACATTTTGAAGCTATTTTGTTTTTGAAACTAACAGCGGAAATAATTACAATATACAACCTCCTAAGACTGGTAGTAATGAGTCACGAACTCTAACTGCATACATGGAATGATCACGATGACCGAATATACGTAGTTTGATTACAAATTAATAGTACAATGAAATAAAAAGACTCAAAGGGACTGCAATGATTAAGCAACTCTACCTTGAATCCTTACGATCCCGCTTTAACTCTGCTCAAGTCCGATATCTCCATGTCACGACCTAAAATCTCACCTGTCGTGATGACGCCTATCTCAATACTAGGCAAGCCAAAAATCCCAATAAACCACCATTTCTTTTAAATTTGAAAACAAAATAATTAAATTCAGCGGAAGAAATCTCAAAATTTTAAATATATCACTCCCAAAACCCGGTGTCACTGAGTACATGAGCATCTAAATGAATACAAAGTCTGACTGATAAACATCACTGTCTGAAGTATAGTATAGTACAATAACTAAATAGGAAGGAAATCAAGTGTGCGGTTGTCAAGCAGCTACCTTGATCCTCTTCAATAGAAATAACTCTGAATTCTAGCATTCGTCGTATCCGGGAGCACCTGGATCTGCACACGAGGTGCAGAGTGTAGTATGAGTACAACTAACTCCATATGTAACAAGGCTAACCTCTGGGCTGAAAGAAATGATGAGTTCCGCAGGTACAGTCCAGTAAATCTAATGGTACAAAAATATAGGCATGCTTTCAAATTAAATAGTTAAACTCAGTACAAGTGAAATATATCAATACTGCATAATATGAGGCATATGGCATCTCAGTAGAAAGACCTCATGTAAATACTGGTAACAAATTATCCAGTTACTCGGTACTGTTTATGGCCAATCTAGCCCAGGGGTGTTCCAACCCGTATATATAAGCACATCGACTGACAGTCAGTCATGCCGTATAAGGACAATCCAGCCTTGGGATAATTTATCCCCAAATATAAATAATACGATCAAGATCCATGTCCAGGTAAACTCATTACAATATAAATAAGTAAGGCAAGTCCATCCCAAATATCGATGATCATCTACGCTCACTAGGGGTGTGTACAGACTCCGGAGGGGATCCTTCAGCCCAAGCATAATACAAAGCCAATATGGCCTACTGCAGGCGGGCAGTCCCGATCCATATAATAACAAAGCCTATAAGGTCTGCTGCTGGCAGGCAGCCCTGATTCATAAAATAGTAAAGCCTATAAGGCCTGCTGCAGGTGGGCAGCCCCGATCCATAAAATAGAAAATCCGATAAGGCCTGCTGCAGACGGGCGGCCCCGATCCATAAGATAATAAAGCTGATAAGGCCTACTGCAGGCGGGCAGCCCCGATCCATAAAATAGTAATGTATAAAGGCATTATGGCCTGCTACGTTGCGCAGCTCAATCCCATAAATATCCTCACAATGGACAATTATTACTGAGTGTGAAATGTATATTTTTGAACAATTAATTCAATAACAACACGACCCCATGGGTCCTAAAATATAGGCACATAGCCTAAACACGATCTTTATTACAAGCCTCAGCTCAATTCCTCTAACATGTGCCACATGTTAAGATAATAACGTGATTCTTTAATTTTACAACTTCACAGGATTTATTCAAGACAAAATTTATGTGGTTCACGTCTACATGTTCGTCACCTATCGTGTGTGTCACCTTCAAAAATTCATATCATACCAAATTCGGGGATTCATACCCTCAGAACCAAGTTTAGAAGTGTTACTTACCTCAAACTGTGTAATTCTTTACTTCGGTATGCCTTTGCCTCGTGAATTGGCCTCCAAACGCCTCGAATCTAGCCACAAATAATTCGTTTCCGTCAATAAAAATGATAGGAATTAATTCCATAAGAAAATATAATTTTCCATCAACATCTGAAATTTCATCCAAAAATCGCTCGTGGGGCCCATATCTCGGAATCCGACAAAAGTTACAAAATCCGAAAGCCCATTCAACCACAAGTCTAACCATACTACTTTCACTCAAATCCGACTTCGAATCGACATTCAAATCCCAAAAATTTATTTTATGAAGTTTTTACAATTTTCCCCAAATTTCCACCTCAAAGTACTAATCAAATGATGAAATTATTGATATATTCATGTATATTAACCAAATTCGAGTTAGAATTAATTACCCCGATGAATTTCTTGAAAATCCCACGAAGTATTGCCACAAACCGAGCTTTTAGAATTAATTACCCCGATGAATTTCTTGAAAATCCCACGAAGTATCGCCACAAACCGAGCTTTTAGAATTAATTACCCCGATGAATTTCTTGAAAATCCCACGAAGTATCGCCACAAACCGAGCTTCCTAGGTCCAAAATGTGAAATAATGCCCTAAACCCTGTTTATAAAGTGCACCTCTGGCCTCCCACTTTTGGTGGCTGCACTGCCAGACTTTAGTATTTGAGCCATAACTTTCTCTACATATGTCCAAATTATGAGTTCTGTATCTTTCTGGAAACTAGAAACAAAGGGCTACAACTATTGTTTTTGAATCATCTCAAAATTCCTTGTAGATCAAACGATATAGGCTTCCGAAGTCGGACCAGCGGATCTGTAGAACTTCCAAGCGCGGTCCGCGAAATTCTGTCGCGGTCCGCGAAATTCCAAGCACCAGAACCATACATGAGTTCCGGAAATGCCCGAACTCGCTCAAAACTCATCCCGAAATACACTCGAGGCCCTCGGGACCTCAACCAAACATAACAACCAATCCTAAAACACCATACGAACTTAGTCGAACCTTCGAATCACTCAAAACAACATCAAAACACCAAATTACCCTCGGATTCAAGCCTAAGAACTTCTAAACTTACAAATTCGACAACCGATGCCGAAACAAACCAAACCACGCCCAAATGACCTCAATTTTTTCACACACATCACAAATGACACTATGAACCTACTCAAACTTCCGGAATTCTATTCCGACCCCGATATCAAATTTTCCACTAACGACCAAAATCGCTAAATTTCCAACTTTCGCCAATTCAAGCCTAATTTCACTACGGACCTCCAAATCACATTCCGGACACGCTCCTAAGTCCAAAATCACCATATGAAGCTATTGGAATCATCATAATTAAATTCTGAGGTCGTTTACACATAAGCTAATATCCGGTCATTATTTTAACTTAAGCTTTAAACCTTGGAACTAAGTGTTCCAATTCATTCCTAAACCTCACCGGACCCGAAACAATTACCTCGGTAATTCACACAACAACTGTAAAGTACAATTTGAGTAGTAAATGGGGAGACAAGGTTGTAATACTCAAAACGACCGATCGGGTCGTTACACTCCAATACCTGACTCTGCATAAAAATGTGCAGAAGTGTAGTATGAGTACACCACGATCGATGCCCAGTAAGTATCAAGACTAACCTCAGTGGAGTAGAGAGGAGGTACAATCAAGACACTCACTAATCTAATAACCTGTGCAATATAATATACAAAATAATAGGAAACAAAAAACAATAAGGGCAACATAAAACAACCAGTGATGTGCACAGTAAGACAATAAAATCACCATTAGTATCGCTCAACAATTGATAAATATATTTACACCCAGTTAAATCAAGTTCTTCAATTAAATATCTTTCACACATAATTCTTACGAATAAAACTCCTTTTCAAATATAATTTCCTCAAATAAATATCTTTCAAATACAATTCTTTCATATAATTCTTTTTGAATAAAAATCCTTTCAAATAAATATTTGAATATAATTCTTTCAATTAAAAGTCATCATGTGACACCTCATTTCAAAATCATACAACTACGGATCTCATCCTATTTTTATATTTTTCGTAAACACGAGTCTCAGCTCATTTTTCATGTTTCCACGATACCTCGTGCCCATAATTAAATTATCATATTTTTCCGGCACCTCGTGCCCTCATTTCATATCATAACTGCACGGACAACTCACGTGCCAAATAACATTATCATTTCATCATAGCACCTCGTGCCCACATTTCATATCTCAACTGCACGGACAATTTACGTGCCAAGTATCCTCATTATTTACTCACGGTACCTCATGCCCACATTTCATTTTATAATCCACCTGGCCATAGCCACATGATCTCAATTTCAACAGAAATCAGATTGTTATCAATTTACCAACAACAAGACAAATTACACAAGGTTTAAAAATAAACACAAGAAAATCACAACATCACATGAAAATCATCAACACCACAACCCCACATCATCACATATCGTCCCTGACAATAGACATCCTTATCGCTCCTATTGCCACTTTTATCGCTCCTATAGCTACCCTTATCGCTCCGCCCAGACAATATCAATAGCCATCCTTGTAGCTCCTATAGCCACCCTTATCGCTCCGCCCAGACAATATTCAAACAACACAACAATAGTGAAATGCCACCCTTATACCCACATAATATCAACGGTGAAATGCCACCCTTATCTCCTCAAAATAATAATTCACACAACACAACAATTTACACGGCAAATTATCACGACAACACAACAAAATCAATTCACATTACAGTTTGCTCAATGGCCACAACAAATTCCAAGGATATAACAAAATCAATTAATTTCACAACAAATAGTCAAAAGCACCACACAATGTGTACAACACCCAAAAACAACCAATAAAGATAGAAATTACTCAACATAAAGCAAAGTCTTCATTAAATTCAAATTTTTAATAATTATATAAACACCTCTTCTTAAGCTCATTTAATTAATTATTTGCAGAGGAAAAATCCATAATGAAATTCAATTTCAATAATTATCAAACCAACAAATTCACGGAAATACATAAATAATCAAGTAACAATCACATCAAATTATCATATAACAACAGATTCAACAACAACAAGGATTTAGGCATGGCAAATAGATGATTAAATATATACCAACAATTACCCAATTTACCACACAATATGCTCAAGACTTTAACTCAATACAAATTTACACATATAAGTCGAGTACGTACTCGTCACCTCGCGTACACGGCTTTTCACATTTCACAAATGACACATAAGACTCGATGCCTAAGGGGTAATTCCCCTACTCGAGGTTAAGCAAGACACTTACCTCTTTGAAGTTATGCCGATATTTCAAAATCACCTTCTTGATTGAATTGATCTCCGGACCGCTCATATTTATCCAAATTAATTGTGTAACTTCATTAAAATTCATCGGAAATAACTCTGGATAATAATACGCCGACTTAAAAATTTATTCCAAAAAGTCAACAAAAGTCAACGCGGGACTCGCCCCTCGGAACCCGACATAATTTTCATGAAATTCGAACACCCATTCCGATACGAGTTCAACCATACTAATTTTATCGAATTCCAATAATAACTCGACCTCCAAATCTTAAATTTTTGTTTTTGAAAGATTTTACAAAAATTTTGATTTTGTCTCCATTTAAATCCAAATTATATGATGGATTCAAAGACATAATAATGGAAATTAATCAAAACTGGATAAGAATCACTTACCCCAAACACCCACGCAAGAATCTCTCCAAAAATCGCCTTCTACCGAGCTCCCAATTTGATTTTGAGTTATGAACTCAAACTTCCATTTTTGGGACTTTTAATTCTGCCCAGATAAACCTTCTTCGCATTCGCGGCTATTGCTTCGTGTTTGCGAAGGCCAAAACCCAGCTGCCTCAAATCCTTCTTCGCATTCGCGTGACCAGAGTCATGTTCGCGAAGGCCAACTATTCCTGCCCCATCATTTCCTCTTCGCGTTCGCGACCTCCTTGTCGCATTCGTGATGACCAACTGTCCAGCTCTTTCGTGTTCGCGTTCCGCGTTCGCGAAGGTCACACGACCTCAGCCCCAACTCTTCCTTTCTTCTTTGTGTTCACGTTGCCTTGGCCGCGTTCACGAAGGCTTGCCCTGATCGTTCTTCGCGTTCGCGTCCATAGCTTCGCGTTCGCGAAGGCCAAACCATTAGCCCCTCAAATTCCTCTTCGCGAATGCGGGACTCCCTTCGCGTTCGCGAAGAAGGAAACCAGACTTCAGCAACAACAGTCCAAACAACTTCAATTTGGTCCGAAACCACCCCGAAACACACCCGAGCCCCTCGGGACCCCGTCCAATCATACCAACCTATCCATAACATAACACGGACCTGCTCAAAGCCTCAAATCACATCAAACAACATCGAAATCATGAATCGCACCCTAATTCAAACTTAATGAACTTTGAAACTTCAACTTCTACCATCGACGCCGAAACCTATCAAATCACGTCCGATTGACCTCAAATTTTGCACACAAGTCACATTCAACATTACAGACCTACTCCCACTTCCAGAATCAAATTCTGACCCCAATATCAAAAAGTCAACCCCCGGTTAAACTTTCCAAAATTTTGAGTTTTGCCATTTCGGGCTTAATTCCACTACGGACCTCCAAATAAATTTTCGGACACGCTCCTAAGTCTAAAATCATCATACGGAGCTAACAGAATAAACAGAACTCTATTCCGGATTCGTCTTCACACGGTTCCGACTACGGTCAAAATTCTAAGACTTAAGCTTCCTTTTTAGGGACCAAGTGTCCCAAATCACTTTGAATCATCCGATAACTGAATTCAACCATGCACGCAAGTCAATACACTTAATACGAAGATGCTCCAGGCCTTATACCGTCGAACGAGACTTAAATTCTTGATACGACAAGTCGGGTCATTACAACTAGCCCATGCCAGTGACATAGTATTTCATAATCGCACCATTTTGAGTAAAAGGAAACCTATTCTAGTTTTTTGCCTCAAATTCGCATACCTTCATGCTTTGTAGAATGCGCTTCGCCTTCAATAATGTGCCATTCAACTTTGAGATTAGTGTGTATATTGATAGGCTTATTTTCCAAGGGACGTAGAACACCATACCACTTGTCATCAACCAAATCGGTATAGCAACCTAGTATATTTTTTTCAAGGTAGGGATCAATTGTGTTATGATGTGTTCCATGTGGATTTGTTAAACTACCTTCACCTTTTTGCCTCTTCTTAAAACACTTATTAAATGTTAGTGGAATTTTTGAAATGGATATTGTAATGGTTCTTCAAATGGTCTTTGAATACTAATCTCTTGGTTCAGCTTAAGAAGAACTAAAGTGTACGAAGTTGTATATTAAAAGTAGCGCATCACCAATATGTGTTATGTGTATTGTCATGTCGACCTGAAAAGGTTATCGACCTGAAAAAGTTATTGATCTAACAAGTGGGACCCACTTGTACACTAAAGAATCATTATCATGCGAAACATAGCACGTCACCAATATGCATTATGTGTATTGTCATATCGACTTGAAACAGCTGTCGATCTAAAACAATGGACCCACTTTTACCCTAAAGAATCATTATCACGCGAAACATAGCGCGTCACCAATATGTGTTATGTGTATTGTTATGTTGACCTGAAAAAATTATCGATCTGAAAAGCTGCATCCACTTGTACCCTAAAGAATTATTATCACGCGAAACATAGCGCGCCACCAATATGCTATGTGTATTGTCATGTCGACCTGAAAAAGTTGTCGACCTGAAAAAGCTGCACCCACTTGTCCTAAAAACTTGTTAGCACGCGATACTTGGCGCTTCACCAATATGCGTTATGTAACCTAAAATCACTCTTAGATGCCTATAAAAGCCTCACGCATTTTAGTTATCATTTGTGTTGTAACAAAACGAAAAGAACAACTTTCCATTAATTTTTCATTTTCGAGCATTACGACATGTCTGGACGCAACGATGTACCAAGGTGTTACTGTGGAAAACGTGTGATTGTGAAGCCATGCTGGTCAAATTGCAATCTGGGGCATAAACGTTGGATGTGTAAACAAGTTGTAAGTTATTATTTTTGGAAAAGATGTTAGTTAATAGTTTTTATATAACATGTTAATTAATAGCCTTGTGTTATCATCCCATTGGTAGGACGAAAATTAATGTGGTTTTGAAGAATGGTATGATGAACCCATTAACCAAGAATACTACAAATCATGTTTGCTAAACATTTGGAATCTGACCGATGAATACGAACTCCGGATCTTGAAACTACAAGAACAACTTGCGGAAGTGACGGACTAAAAGAGGCAGAAGAAGAAAAAAATCAGTTGGAAGAGAAATTTAAATGGTTGAAGCATAGAATAATGGGCGATAGTGACTAAACAAACACATGGATGCATTTAGTTTAGTATTTTATTTTTATGTTGTACGTGTCATATATTATCTGTAATTGGTAACGAATTTAAACTTATGTTAAGTTGTCTTATTTATTTTGTGTGTTCTATTGTCAAACTAATAAATAACTCGTAAAATAAAAAAAAACATGCGCAAATTATGTAAAACATACATAATTTTGCTATTATATATTTAATGTCATATATACAACTAAGAATACATATCAATGAGTCCCACAACTTGTATGCTTTAAAGCATTGCCTGGCCTGAGGTGCATCCCATCCCTCCCTTCTACGCTATCAGGATCATCTTCATCACGTCGCCTCTTTATCGGAGGATGCACTACATCATGATATGGTCACGACCCAATTTCACCTATAGGTCGTGATGGCGCCCAACACTACAGCTAGGCAAGACAACTAATAAATTAAGCATATATCGATAAAATTTAAAACCAAAAAAAATAATAAGCCACCAAATTCTTCCAATGTATGTGCCAAGACCTGGTGTCACAAGTGTATGAGCATCTAGTAGATTATACAAAACCTCTAATACTGTCTGAAATAAAAATAGACAGAATGAAAAATACAAGGAGAGACACTAGTAGCTGCAGAACGGCTCAGAAAGGCAGCTCGCCACTATGCCCCTGGATAACGTAGATGTAAGACGATAGGTCCCCCACTAGTACTTGCCTCAGGTCCTGTACAAAAAGTGCAGCAAGTGTAGTATGAGTACGTAAACAACATGTACCCAGTAAGTATCAAGCCTAATCTCGAAGTGGTAGAGACGAGAGGCCGACTTTGACACTCACTATGGGTCAGCAATAATAAATGGAATAAATTATAATTCTTCAAATCAACATGATTCACAGAGTTAACAAAATTTTTATTCAATTAGCAGAAATAATAAGAATCCTTCAAATGCAACAATTTCCAGTCTATTAATTAAATCCTTCAATTTTAATAAATATTTCAATTTATCAAATAGCTTTACAAGCTGCAATTCAATTTCAATAAATTTCTAATTTATCAAATAGCTCACAAGCTACAATAAACTGTCCAAGTATCATGTGATTATTATTATTATTATTATTATTATTATTATTATTATTATTATTATTATTATTATTATTATTATTATTATTAAATATTAAGCACGATTTCTGCTGAGGACGTATGGCCCGATACAGAGTGCCGTATACACTGCCAAGGGACGTGCATCACAATCCATAGATGCATCTATCCTGCCGAGGCATTCGGCCCGATCCACAAGAAAGGAGGATATTTTCNTAATAAATATTTCAATTTATCAAATAGCTTTACAAGCTGCAATTCAATTTCAATAAATTTCTAATTTATCAANGCCACTATGCCCCTGGATAACGTAGATGTAAGACGATAGGTCCCCCACTAGTACTTGCCTCAGGTCCTGTACAAAAAGTGCAGCAAGTGTAGTATGAGTACGTAAACAACATGTACCCAGTAAGTATCAAGCCTAATCTCGAAGTGGTAGAGACGAGAGGCCGACTTTGACACTCACTATGGGTCAGCAATAATAAATGGAATAAATTATAATTCTTCAAATCAACATGATTCACAGAGTTAACAAAATTTTTATTCAATTAGCAGAAATAATAAGAATCCTTCAAATGCAACAATTTCCAGTCTATTAATTAAATCCTTCAATTTTAATAAATATTTCAATTTATCAAATAGCTTTACAAGCTGCAATTCAATTTCAATAAATTTCTAATTTATCAAATAGCTCACAAGCTACAATAAACTGTCCAAGTATCATGTGATTATTATTATTATTATTATTATTATTATTATTATTATTATTATTATTATTATTATTATTATTATTATTATTATTATTATTATTNCGGCACGATCCATAGATGCATTTATCCTGCCGAGGCATTCGGCCCGATCCACAAGAAAGGAGGATATTTTCTTATGTACCTCCGGAATAAGAGTATTTATTGTAAAATTTATTCGAGAGGATAATAATTTATTTCAACAATTAATTAATCTAAACAAAAATTAAGCATATGAAAATTTCATCTCTTACTACCTTTCATAACAATTCACAATATATACATCAAATAATTTAATTAATAAAGAATATAATTTACACAAGTAATTCATGCTTTGAGTCCTAAACTACCCGGACTTTAGCATTAATAGTAGCTACGCACGGACTCTCGTCACCTCGTGCATACGTAGCCCCCGCAATTAACAACAATTATTTAATTTAATCACCTATGGGGTAAATTTCCCCCTCACAAGATTAGACAAGAGACTTACCTCGTCTTGCTCCAATTTAATCCACTAGAAGGACCTTTCCTCGATTATCCAACTTTGATTGGCTCGAATCTAACCAAAAATAATTCGATACAATCACTAAAATATATAGGAGTCAATTCTATAAGAAAATACTACATATTCAATAAGAATCCCGAAATTAATTAAAAATTCGTCCGTGGGGCCCACATCTTGGAATATGACAAAAGTTATGAAATCCGACAACCCATTCAATTACGAGTCCAACCATACCAGTTCACTCAAATCCGATTCCAAATCGATACCGAAATCTCAAAAATTCGTTTCTATGAGATTTCTAAAATTTTTCCAAATTTCAATCTCAAAACACTAATTAAAGGATGATAACAATGATATATTTGTGTTTATAGACCAAATCCAAGTTAGAATCATTTACCCCAATGTCTTTTCCTTGAAAATCTATCAAAGATCGCCTCTAGTCAAGCTCCAATTTGTTAAAAATGGCGAATGGGACGAATGCCCTCTTTTATAATTCTGCCCAGGCAGCCCTCGATCATGGCCTCAATCATGGCCTCGATCGTGGCCTCGATCCTCTGCCTCGATCATTGCTTCGATCTTGGCCCAAAATTCCCAGCAGAAAGGAAAAATTGCAGCAGCTGTTTTAAGTCCAACTTTTGATCCGTTAACCATCCGAAACTCACCCGAGGCACTCGGGACCTCAACCAAATATACCAACAAGTCCTAAAATATCATACGAACTTATTTGAAACCTCAAATCACATAAAACAATGCTAAAACCACGGGTTATACTCCAATTCAAGCTTAATAAAACTTAAAATTTCCAACTTCTACATTCGAAGTCGAAACCTATCAAATCAATTCCGATTGACCTCAAATTTTACACACAAGTCATAAATGACATAACGGAGCTCTGAAAATTTTCAAAACTGGATTCCAAACCCGATATCAAAAAGTCAACTCCCCGGTCAAACTTCCAAACTTTAAATTCCTATTTTAGCCATTTCAAGCCTAATTTCACTACGGACTTCCAAATAAAATTCCGATCACGCTCCTAAGTCCAAAATTACCATACGGAGCTGTTGGAATTATCAAAATTCTATTCCGGGGTCATTTGCACATAATTCGACATCCGGTCACTATTTGAACTTAAACTTTTAATTATTTTTTCATCAAAATTCCATATCTCGGGTTAGGGACCTCGGAAGTTGATTCCGGGCATAAACCCAAGTCCCAAATCACGATACGGACCTACCAGAACTGTCAAAATACTGATCCATCTTCGTTTGCTCAAAATGTTGACCAAAGTCAACTCAGTTGAGTTTTAAAGCTCTAATTCACATTTTAATCCATTTTTCACATAAAAACTTTCTAGAAAATTTTACGGACTACGCACGTAAGTCGAGGAATGATAAATAGTGCTTTTCGAGGTTTTAGAACACAGAATTAATTATTAAATTTAAAGATGACATTTTGGGTCATCACATTCTCCACCTCTAAAACAAACGTTCGATCTCGAACGGGTTTAGAATTATACCTGAAGTGCTGAATAAGTGTGGATATCTGCTACGCATGTTTTTCTCGGCCTCCCAAGTCGCTTCCTCGATTGGTTGTCCCCTCCACTGGACTTTTACTGCAGAAATCCTCTTGGACCTCAACTGGCGAACTTGTTTATTAACAATGGCAACTGGCTCTTTATAACCCAAGCTATTATCTAACTGAACTGTGCTAAAGTCTAACACATGTGATAGGTCGGCATGATACTTCCGGAGCATAGATACATGGAAAATCGGATGAACTCCCGATAGGCTGGGAGGCAATGCAAGCTCATAAGCAACCTCCCCAACTCGTCTCAATAACTCAAATGGGCCTATAAACTTTGGGCTCAACTTGCCCTTCTTCCCGAATCTCATGATTCCCTTCATCGGTGAAACCTTCAAGAGAACTTTTTCACCCATCATAAATGATAAATCTCGCGCTTTCTGATCCGCATAATTCTTCTGTCTGGACTGTGCTGTACGAAGTCGCTCTTGAATCAACTTTACCTTTTCTAAGGCATCTTTCACCAAATCAGTACCATATAACTTAGACTCACCGGGCTCAAACCATCCGATGGGCGAACGACATCGCCGACCATACAAAGCCTTAAATGGAGCCATCTCGATACTGGATTGGTAACTGTTATTATAAAAACACTCGGCCAAAGGCAAGAAATGATGCCACTGACCTCCAAAGTCAATCACACGTGCCCTAAGCATATCCTCCAAAATCTAAATTGTCCGCTCTGACTGCCCGTCGGTCTGCAGATGAAAGGTTGTGCTGAGCTCTACACGGTTCCCCAACTCACTCTGTACTGCTCTCCAGAAATGTGAAGTAAACTGAGGACCTCTATCTGATATGATAGAAATTGGCACACCGTGCAACCGTACTATATCCTGAATATAAATTTAGGCCAACCTCTCTGAAGTATGCGTAGTCACAACAGGAATAAAGTGTGCCGACTTGGTCAACCTATCAATAATGACCCAAACTGCATCAAACTTCCGCAAGGTCCGCGGCAATCCGACTACAAAGTCCATAGTAATGCGTTCCTATTTCCACTCTGGTATAGTCATCTGCTGAAGTAGGCCACCTGGCCTCTGGTGCACATATTTAACTTGCTGGCAATTTAGACACCTAGCTACATACTCAACTATGTCCTTTTGCATTCGCCGCCACCAATAATGTTGCCTTAGATCACGATACATCTTCATAGCACCCAGATGAATTGAGTACCTGGAACTGTGTGCCTTCTCTAGGATCTTTTTCCTCAGTCCATCCACATTAGGAACACATAGACGACCCTGGAGTCGCAGAACACCATCCGCACCAATAGTGACTTCTTTGGCACTACCTCGTAGTACCGTTTCTCTAAGAACCATCAAGTGCGGATCATCATACTGGCGAGCCTTGATCTGCTCAAATAGTGAAGACTGGGCTACAACAGATGCAAGAACTCGGCTGGGCTCTGAAATGTCCAATCTCACAATTAGGTTAGCCAAGGATTGAATATCCAAAGCTAATGGCCTCTCCTCTGCTGCAATGAAAGCCAAACTACCCATACTCTCCGCCTTTCTACTCAAGGCATCTGCAACCACATTTGCTTTGCCCGGATGATACAAGATAGTAATATCATGATCGTTTAGTAACTCAAGCCATCTGCGCTATCTCAAATTTAGGTCCCTCTGCTTGAACAAATGCTGCAAACTGCGTTGATCAGCATAAACTTCACAAGACACCCCATAAAGATAATGCCTCCAAATCTTAAGAGCATGAGCAATCACAGCTAACTCCAAATCATGTACCGGATAATTCATCTCGTGGGGCTTCAGCTGACGTGAAGCATATGCAATAACTCACTCTTCCTTCATTAATACACAACCCAAGCTAATGCGTGAAGCGTCGTAATATACTGTATACATCCCCGAACAGGAAGGCAACACTAACACTGGTACTGTAGTCAATGCTGTCTTGAGCTTCTGAAAGCTAACCTCACAATCATCGGACCATCGGAACGGAGCACCCTTCTGGGTTAATTTGGTCAAAGGTGCTGTAATAGATGAAAAAATTTTCACGAACCGAGGATAATAACCTGCTAAACCCAGAAAACTCCTGATCTCAGTCGCCGAAGTGGGACGATGCCAATTCTGAACTGCCTCAATCTTTTTGGAATCATCCTTAATACCTTCGCCTGATATAATATGCCCCAAAAATGCTACAGACTCTAGCCAGAACTCAGATTTGGAGAACTTACATATAACTTTTATTCCCGCAATGTCTGAAGCACCACTCTCATATGCTGCTCATGCTCCTCCTTACTGTTCGAGTAGATCAAAATGTCATCAATAAAGAAAATGACAAATGAATCAATATATGGCCTGAATACCCTGTTCTTTAAATCCATAAACGCTGCCGGGGCATTAGTTAAACCAAAGGACATCACCAGAAACTCATAATGACTATATTTAGTCCGAAAGCAGTCTTTGGAACATCCGAATCCCAAATCTTCAATTGATGGTACCCCGACCTCAAGTCGATCTTAGAGAACACCCTAGCACCCTGCAACTGGTCAAAAACGATCATCAATACGTGGCAACGAGTACTTGTTCTTAATAGTGACTTTGTTCAATTGGCGATAATCAATACACATCCGCATTGCTCCATCCTTCTTTCTCACAAATAATATCGGTGCACCCCAAGGCGATATACTCGGTCTGACGAACCCTTTGGCTAGTAACTACTCAAGCTGCTCTTTCAATTCTTTCAATTCTTTCAATTCTTTCGGAGCCATGTGATACGGTGGGATAGATATAGGCTGGGTATCTGGAGCCAAGTACAGAAGTCAATATCACGATTAGGTGGCATACCTGGAAGATCTGAAGAAAATACATCGGAGAACTCCCGAACTACATGCACTGAATCAATAGCCAGAGTCTCTGCAGTAGTATCTTGAACATAGGCTAGATAAGCCAAGCAACCCTTCTCAACTATGTGTTGAGCCTTGATAAAAGAAATAACTCGATTAAATGAACTAATAGACGAACCCTTCCACTCCAACTTAGGCAATGCTGGAATAGCCAAGGTAACAGTTTTGGCATAGCAATCTAGAATAGCATGAGATAGAGATAACTAGTCCATGCCTAGAATAATTTTAAAATCGGTCATCTCAAGCAATATGAGATCTGCTCTAGTTTCATAACCACAGAATGTAATAATACAGGACCGGTAGTTCTGGTTCACAATAACAAAATCGCCCACAGGAGTGGACACATAAACAGGAGTACTCAAGGACTCACAAGAAATACCCAGGAATGGAGCAAATATAGATGACACATATGAATACGTGGATCCTGGATCAAATAATACTGAGGCATCCTTGCCACAAACAGAAATAATACCTGTAATCACAGCATCTGAGGCCTCTGCATCTGGTCTGGCCGGAAAAGCATAGAATCGAGCTGGAGCGCCAACTGGCTGGCCTCCACCTAGCTGACCTCCACCTCTAGGACGACCTCTACCCACCTGTCCTCCACTTCTTGGTGGTCGAACTACTAGTGGAGCAATTGGTCTGGTAAGCATAGGCTGCTGACCCTGCTGTACTGGTCTACCCCGAAGCCTGGGGCAAAATCTCTGCATGTGACTGGGATCCCTATACTCATAACAACTCTTCGGTGCGGTGGGCTGTTGACTAAGAGTATGGCCTTGGGGAACTGAATACCCATTGGGAGGACCCTAAATAGCTGGTGGGCGATAAGAACTCTCTGGTATAGCGCTGAGATAAGGTCACACTGGAGCACCCCGAGGAGGTGGTGGTGCTGGATATAGGGGCCTGCTGGACTACCCTCTTACGAACTGACCTCTGCCCCCAGACGGAGCTCCTCTGAGCTCTCCAGAATACCTGAACAGCTTATCTCTCATAACCTACTCCCGGCTCCGCTGACGTACACCCTCAATCCTTTGGGCTATCTCCACAACTAGCTCATAAGAAGTACCCATCTCAACCTCTCGAGCCATAGTGACCTGAATGCTAGTATGTAAACCAGATACAAACCTCCGCACTCTCTCCACCTCAATAGGGAGTATCATAAGTGCATGGCGAGATAACTCAGAAAACCTCGCCTCATAATCAGTCACTCACATCTGACCCTACTGGAGCTGCTCAAACTGAAACCTCAACTCTTCCCTCTGGGAGGGTGGAATATACTTGTCCAAGAAGATACGGGTGAACCTGTCCCAAGCTATGGGAGGAGAATCTGCTGGTCTGCCAAGAACATAAGACTTCCACCATCTACGGGCTCTCCCCTATAAATGAAAAGTAGCAAAGTCTACCCCATGAGACTCCAATATCCTCATGTTGTACAGTCTATCCTTGCACGGATCAATTAAATCCTGGGGATCCTCATGTTGCTCACCCCCAAAGACAGGAGGATGTAGTCTAGTCCATCTGTCCAATATTTTCTGCGGATCAACGACTACAACTGGCCTGGGCTCAGGTGTAGCTGCTGCCACTGGCTGGGCTCCACCCACGGGTAGTGCACCCTGGGTCTGATATACAGCAACTGCTTGTCCATGCGCCTGCGCGGTAGGGGTCTGTGCTCCCCCGCCCGCCTGGGATGTGGCTAGGTCTGCCAGAAATAAACTGGCCTGAGTCATATTGTCCATGAATCGCAGCATACGACGCATAACATCCTGAAATCCCGATACAGATGTGAAATCCACCGGAGCTGGCTCTGCCACATGCACTTCACCCTGCTCCTCAATAATAGGATTCTCTTTCGGACCCACTGGCAGCATAACTGGAACAGTCCTGGGACGTCCTCGCCCTCTACCACGGGCTGGATCCCTCCCTCTGCCTCTGCCTCGGCCTCTAGCAACTGGGAGAGTAGCTCTTCCCTGGTCTGGAACCTCATTAAAGCGAGTTCTCACCATCCGTGAGAGAATAAAAGAAGGATATTTAGTACTACATTAATTTCACAATGGAATGTGAAGAAATGTATTTTCCTAATACCCTATAGCCTCTCGAAGATAAGTACAGACGTCTCTGTGCCGATCCGCGAGACTCTATTAGGCTTGCTCATAACTTGTGAGATCTACGTGAACCTAGTGCTCTGATACCATGTGGTCACGACCCAATTTCACCTATAGGTTGTGATGGCGCCCAACACTACAGCTAAGCAAGCCAACTAATAAATTAAGCATATATCAATAAAATTTAAAACCATGAAAAATAATAAGACACCAAATGCTTCCAATGTATGTGCCAAGACCTGGTGTCACAAGTGTATGAGCATCTAGTAGATTATACAAAACCTCTAATACTGTCTGAAATAAAAATAGACAGAATGAAAAATACAAGGAGAGACACTAGTAGCTGCAGAACGGCTCAGAAAGGCAGCTCACCACTATGCTCCTGGATAACGTGGGTGTAAGACGATAGGTCCCCCACTAGTACTTGCCTCAGGTCCTGCACAAAAAGTGCAGCAAGTGTAGTATGAGTACGTAAACAACGTGTACCGAGTAAGTATCAAGCCTAATCTCGAAGTGGTAGAGACGAGATGGCCGGCTTTGACACTCACTAAGGGTCAGCAATAATAAATAGAATAAATTATAATTATTCAAATCAACATGATTCACAGAGTTAATAAAATTTTTATTCAATTAGCAGAAATAATAAGAATCCTTCAAATGCAACAATTTCCAGTCTATTAATTAAATCCTTCAATTTCAATAAAAATT
>AWOL01S0000507.1:0-10652 GCA_000715115.1 Nicotiana otophora
CTGGGATTCAATTTTTAACCCCTTTCTCGGTGCAAGTACTGCCCGGTGTTCATTTGAAGCCCTTGGGAACTCTGATGCACTAAGATTCTAGGTTCTTGCTCTTTGATATTCAGAAGTACTGTGGAATTTGTTCTTTCTTGTTGTCTATTTAACTGGTAAGTCTCTTGGCTTTACGATTTTTATTCTTTTGTGTTTATGTCCTGCATATTTACCCCTTTGAGATTTTCATGACTTAGTGTGTTTCCGGGCTCTCTCTCTGTGTGCAACCTTGTTAGCATTTAACGTGTTTTGTAATATGAACCTCTCATATCACTTGATTTCACATAATGCTACCAGTTCTGGGACATGTCTTTGCCTAATTTGAATAATTTGGACTCTCTTAAGTTGGTTTAGTTAATGTATTGGTGCCTGGATGTTCATATTTGCTGCTGGGCATGAGTATGCTTTCCTACTTTGTTATGAACCTCCGTAATGAATGCCTCATAGTTGTAATGTGTTATAATATGTGTTAAGACCTGCATTATTAACTATGGCCCGCTCCCTTGCTATTATGTCACTCAACATGTCTTTGTTTTCTTAATTCCATATCCTTAGTAATTGTTCGAAACCTTTAGAGTAGCTATTTCAACTTGTGTTTTCCTGCCATGTTTGATACTGTTAGCATGTCTGTCCTTTGACACTGTAATGGGTACTTAACATAATTGGGATCCTTAGGCTCTAAACTCTTTAAGTTGGTACTCTACTCAGACTTGTTTGGTATTACTCACCTTTGTATGTTAATCTTGCAACCCCAGGAAACTTGACTCTTCTTTAATTCTCAATGTGTTTCTACCAATATGTTAATTCTTGCTAAGTGTTGAACCGGCTTCTAAGTCTTGTTGACCCTCTTAATTAACATGTTCTGTGTTTAGACAACCCTACTATGCTTGTTTTTTTAAAAATACAAGTATGTCTCTTAATCGTAGTTCTCTCACTCTCTTTGTTACCTACATTATTCTGAATCTATCACTCTTGACCGGCTGAAAGCTAAGGCCATTAAGACCCTCTCTATTGACCTCTCTAGTATGAGCACTGCTCGTGGTCCATTTGAGACTCTTGTGAACTCTGACACACTAGGACTTGAGGTTCTTTGGCCATTCTCTTTACTACTAAAACCTGAGCTATCTTCGATACTCAGTTTTGTCCTCCTTCTGTCTACTGAATCTGCAAATTGGTTGGTTTAAATTTGGGTCATATGGTAAATCTGTGGATGTTTGGTTTGGTTTGAGTTTCTCTATGGCTTTTGGGTTGTACAGATGGATATAGCTCCCTGTTGGGATCTGGGTATGCTAAATTGGTGAAGAAAGAGTTTAGTTGAAGGCCTGGCAATACTGAGTATCTCTTTTGGCCCTGCTTTGGGCCTACTGTTATTGCTTGTACAACATTTGTAATTTTATTGATTATTGGGTCTGTAATAATTCTGTAATAAATAATTGGGGTGTTAGTGAAATTGGAAAATGGGTATATTCTAATGTTTGCATGAAAAGGGTAGAAATCATGCCTATAGGATTCATATGATCTATTTGCTATCCAACCTGCTATATATGTCATTCAAATTTCTACGTGCACTATTAGAAATCACGCCATTAGGGAAATCACACACTCACACAACTTGTATGCTATCAAAGCATAAGTGCTTTATTTGTGCCCATGTCTACTGCTATGTGTCGCTAGACAGCATGCCTATATGAAATAAATGCCAATAACTGCCCTTTAATTTGCATAACTGTACCATGTCATTAGATATCATGCCTATAGGATTTTAATTATTTAATTCGCTATTGCACCTAGAAAACATGCCTATAGGAGCTAAATATAAAAAAATCGGTTTCAATCGCCAATCTTTAGAAATCCTCCCTATAGGGTATTACTACTCGCTCTAAAGTGCTGATACTGGACTCTTCAAACGCTGTTTATTGCTTAGCCATGCCACTATTAGAAAGCATGAGTAATTCTGAGCATTTCCAATAATGTTTATTGTCCCTTACNCCGTCACACCCAGTTCCTCTCCGATTCCAACCTGGAGATGGAATCTACCTATGATATACTTACCTTATTAATCTTCTCTCACTATTGGCCGTTCATTTATGGTGTTACTTAGGTGCTTGCCTAAGTTTGGCAAGCATCACTTCCGAGATCAGACTGGAACGATTTGAATCTTTGAATCTTAGGCAGTTTTCCATCTATATACGCTCAATAAAGAGCAATTTACACTCTTGGTTCGAGTTTTAGACGATTGAACCCAATTAGGGTTTGAGACTCTCCGTCTCCTTTACTGATTTCGATATTCATGTGTTATTCTATTTCCTTATTTTTGCTTAATTGATTGTTTTTCATATTTGTTCTTTCAATTTCTACTACTATATAAACCCCTCCCCATTCCCCTTTAGGGGGACCTCTGATCGTTAAAATTTCACTAAAAATTGAAGTTATTGTTCTATTGTTCTCTCATTCTCTTGTTCTATATTTTGATTCTTGGCCGGCTGAAAGCCAAGGCTGGGATTCAATTTTTAACCCCTTTCTCGGTGCAAGTACTGCCCGGTGTTCATTTGAAGCCCTTGGGAACTCTGATGCACTAAGATTCTAGGTTCTTGCTCTTTGATATTCAGAAGTACTGTGGAATTTGTTCTTTCTTGTTGTCTATTTAACTGGTAAGTCTCTTGGCTTTACGATTTTTATTCTTTTGTGTTTATGTCCTGCATATTTACCCCTTTGAGATTTTCATGACTTAGTGTGTTTCCGGGCTCTCTCTCTGTGTGCAACCTTGTTAGCATTTAACGTGTTTTGTAATATGAACCTCTCATATCACTTGATTTCACATAATGCTACCAGTTCTGGGACATGTCTTTGCCTAATTTGAATAATTTGGACTCTCTTAAGTTGGTTTAGTTAATGTATTGGTGCCTGGATGTTCATATTTGCTGCTGGGCATGAGTATGCTTTCCTACTTTGTTATGAACCTCCGTAATGAATGCCTCATAGTTGTAATGTGTTATAATATGTGTTAAGACCTGCATTATTAACTATGGCCCGCTCCCTTGCTATTATGTCACTCAACATGTCTTTGTTTTCTTAATTCCATATCCTTAGTAATTGTTCGAAACCTTTAGAGTAGCTATTTCAACTTGTGTTTTCCTGCCATGTTTGATACTGTTAGCATGTCTGTCCTTTGACACTGTAATGGGTACTTAACATAATTGGGATCCTTAGGCTCTAAACTCTTTAAGTTGGTACTCTACTCAGACTTGTTTGATATTACTCACATTTGTATGTTAATCTTGCAACCCCAGGAAACTTGACTCTTCTTTAATTCTCAATGTGTTTCTACCAATATGTTAATTCTTGCTAAGTGTTGAACCGGCTTCTAAGTCTTGTTGACCCTCTTAATTAACATGTTCTGTGTTTAGACAACCCTACTATGCTTGTTTTTTTAAAAATACAAGTATGTCTCTTAATCGTAGTTCTCTCACTCTCTTTGTTACCTACATTATTCTGAATCTATCACTCTTGACCGGCTGAAAGCTAAGGCCATTAAGACCCTCTCTATTGACCTCTCTAGTATGAGCACTGCTCGTGGTCCATTTGAGACTCTTGTGAACTCTGACACACTAGGACTTGAGGTTCTTTGGCCATTCTCTTTACTACTAAAACCTGAGCTATCTTCGATACTCAGTTTTGTCCTCCTTCTGTCTACTGAATCTGCAAATTGGTTGGTTTAAATTTGGGTCATATGGTAAATCTGTGGATGTTTGGTTTGGTTTGAGTTTCTCTATGGCTTTTGGGTTGTACAGATGGATATAGCTCCCTGTTGGGATCTGGGTATGCTAAATTGGTGAAGAAAGAGTTTAGTTGAAGGCCTGGCAATACTGAGTATCTCTTTTGGCCCTGCTTTGGGCCTACTGTTATTGCTTGTACAACATTTGTAATTTTATTGATTATTGGGTCTGTAATAATTCTGTAATAAATAATTGGGGTGTTAGTGAAATTGGAAAATGGGTATATTCTAATGTTTGCATGAAAAGGGTAGAAATCATGCCTATAGGATTCATATGATCTATTTGCTATCCAACCTGCTATATATGTCATTCAAATTTCTACGTGCACTATTAGAAATCACGCCATTAGGGAAATCACACACTCACACAACTTGTATGCTATCAAAGCATAAGTGCTTTATTTGTGCCCATGTCTACTGCTATGTGTCGCTAGACAGCATGCCTATATGAAATAAATGCCAATAACTGCCCTTTAATTTGCATAACTGTACCATGTCATTAGATATCATGCCTATAGGATTTTAATTATTTAATTCGCTATTGCACCTAGAAAACATGCCTATAGGATCTAAATATAAAAAAATCGGTTTCAATCGCCAATCTTTAGAAATCCTCCCTATAGGGTATTACTACTCGCTCTAAAGTGCTGATACTGGACTCTTCAAACGCTGTTTATTGCTTAGCCATGCCACTATTAGAAAGCATGAGTAATTCTGAGCATTTCCAATAATGTTTATTGTCCCTTACTGTGTAAATCACTTAGAGATCATGCCTATAGGTGTTATTAATTTATAATCTGTAATCTCAATAAATAACTTAGTAGTATCAGATACTCTCAGACTGGTAATTTAGAAATCATAGGTCTAAAGTGGTGCCCTGCATCTGAAACTGCTTGCATATTTGGATCAGATCATATAGAAACCATGTCTATAGAGCTTAATGACTTCAATCTTCCTCAATTCTGAAACTCTCTAATGCCTAACATAGAAATCTGTTTGCGTGAATTTGTTGTGTAATGCGGAGGCTAACTTGAGCCTTTAACTGCCCTTAAGTGCAGTCCTATTTGTTTTGAATTATCGCCTAGTTTTGATATTTTCTGAGCAGCCTAAGTAAAGTCTAGAACTACCCAAAATAGAGGTCCAATGCCTCCTAGACCATAGGTATGGGACGGGTAGCGCACGCATAAGGTACGACTTATAATTGAACTAGTGCGCTTTAGGTAATAACTTAAAGATAGTAATCGGGAGTAGGAGATGATAGTCTGTGCCCGCTGAATAATACGAGTAACATCCCATCTTGAGGGAGTTACGAAGTATTATTTATGTTGCACGGGATGATCCTTTAGGCTAAAAAACTTAGGACCCCCATCTTATTCCCTTTTTATATTTGAATCAAGTGTTTGTATTTACTCAAAGACTTTTAATAATAAAATTTCTCAAACTTCTTGCTTTCTCTGTCTTTATTTATCCGACTAATTCATATAATTCAAGTTCGGCCAGGACCCACAATTGTGGACCTCGAAGAGTGCCTAACACCTTCTCTTCGAGGTAATTTTGAGCCCTTACCCGATATCTGGTGATGCAAACTAGTCAAACCCGAGTCATATGAAAATAGGTGCCCTAACGCACCTTAAACTGTTAGGTGGCGACTCTCCTCTTTTAATAGCTCCTTAAAAGAGTTGTCACATGTCGAAATCCGATTTCGCGAGGAAAAGGGGCGCGGCAACATGGCGACTCTACTGGGGATATACACTTAGGTTCTTACCATAATAAACTTGGCTTATGTGGATTAGTTTTTATAAACGCACATTTCTTTTCCATCTTTATTTGCTAAATTTTTCTATTACATGCACATCCATTTTTTGTTCGCCTTTACTTGTTTAAACCCGTTATAACATGCACGTCCCTTCCCTTCTCCATCTTTATGTGCTTAAATTTGTTATAACATGCACATCCCTTTCCATATTCGCCCTTAGTTGCTCTTACTGCTATTTATTAGCTATATCATGTCTCTCCCACCCCTATTCCCTTGCTCACTTTATTATATTCCCTATATTCCACGAACTAACTTCTTCTTTTGTCTTTCTTTTTACGTCCTGTATGTTTTATCTTAATACTGCGTTTATTGCTTTCACATATTTATCATGCAAATACTTGGCAATGTGTTATTATCTTTGCATAAAGCATGCTCCACATCATATTCCACTCGTGTCCAACTAATACCATAGCGACACTTGATGAGTGTCCGCGCTCTTCCAAAAATTACCCTTTTAATTTGGAAAGACTTATTTGCGGTAAAACTAGTCGATCAGCGGCGCAGTCGACGGTTCCGTATCTTTCCCTCTCAAGTTGTCCACTTGAAGGTACCAATCTAGACCCTTCTAGAAGCCTCACTCCAATATCAACTGTGCATGCATCATGTCAAACGTAGTACGGATTAGAACGTTGTCCACATGATAATCCACTAAGATAAGCCTTGTCCAAAGTTCGACGGGATTTCCATAATTTCAATGGACACCATCAAGTTATGTGCATTATTTGGAGAAAATATGCCGATATGTTGATCATTAATGTGTAAATAGTCAGACCCGGAGGGGGAAGGGCTAACTCTATTTGTTTTGCAAAAAATGAAGCACGAAGTTCCCAGGTTCGGCATGGTTCAAAACATCCCACCTTTGCTGCTTGATTGGTGGAAGAACCTCTCACCTAGTGACCAGAATCATGTGAAAAGGGTCCTCGGAAATTTACCTTCCTTATTGGACATTCGGCCAATTAACGCATTGATTGAGGCTGCCACTATGTTTTGGGATGAGAAAAGAGCTGTCTTTAACTTTGGTAATGTAGAGATGACCCCTCTCTTAGAGGAAATAGGAGGCTTCGCTAGGCTGCCATGGGATAGTCCGGGTTTATTAGTACTAGAAAATCGCACTCCCTGCGGTTTTTGGAAATTGGTGGGTTTCAAGAAGAATGATGAATTACTTTGTCTGAAGGAGTCATACATACCATTTGAATTCCTTTATGAACGTTATGGGCATAGCAAGTCATATCGCCTTCACCGTGATGAACTTGCTATACTTCTTTGGGCTGGACACACCGCCGAGTTTTTGTGTTCATTGTCTTTCGCTTTGGTAATGTAGAGATGACCCCTCTCTTAGAGGAAATAGGAGGCTTCGCTAGGCTGCCATGGGATAGTCCGGGTTTATTAGTACTAGAAAATCGCACTCCCTGCGGTTTTTGGAAATTGGTGGGTTTCAAGAAGAATGATGAATTACTTTGTCTGAAGGAGTCATACATACCATTTGAATTCCTTTATGAACGTTATGGGCATAGCAAGTCATATCGCCTTCACCGTGATGAACTTGCTATTACTTCTTTGGGCTGGACACACCGCCGAGTTTTTGTGTTCATTGTCTGTTTTTTGGGGTTGCTGATATTTCCGATGAAAGGGGGGAGGATCCACACTCGTTTAGCCATGGTCTCTAGGAATCTAATGGAAGGAATTGAAGGACAAACTTACTCTATCATCCCCATGATCTTGGCCTAAATGTATCGAGCTCTTGATCGATGCAAGCAGGGGTATGGGCATTTCGAGGGCTGTAATCTGTTGCTACAGGTTTGGTTATTAGAATATTTCCAGAGAGGTGAATATCGTCAGGAACTTCTGCAACGACCATTGAATGACTACATAGCCTACCACCATCCAAAAAGAATGACATTTATCCTAGAGACAAATTGGCCGAGGCCACTTCAGTCCGATCCGGCACAAAGTGATCACAATTTGATATGCAAATATCACGGTACTCACGGGCATAAAATCGAGGATTGTCGGTGATTAAGGGAAGAAGTGACTCGTTTGTTCAACAATGGGCATCTTGGGAATTTCTAAGTGAGCGGGCCAAAAAATATTTCAAGAACAGGGACGCCAACAAGTAGATTGAGCAGGAAGAACTTCAACATGTGATTAACATGATTACGAGAATAGACGTTCCACAGGGACCAATGATAAAACGCACCAAAGTTTCTATTACAAGAGAAAAACGAACTCGAAATTATGTTCTGTAAGGATCCATCTCGTTCAGTGACGAGGACGCTAAGGGCGTCATTCAACCTCACAATGATACACTGGTAATATCTGTATTCATTAATAAATCTCGAGTTAAGCATGTGTTAATTGATCTAGGTAGCTCCGCCAGCATCATCCGATGGAGAGTCGTGGAATAACTGGGACTGTTGGAACAAATCATACTAGCAGTTAGAGGGGGATATGGAGTACATCGCCTTGTTTGGAAGACCATGGGTTCATAGCATAAGGGTGGTACCATCGACCTTGCACCAACCGTTCAAATTTCTAATTCCAGGTGGGATCAAAATGGTACACAGGGAACAACCGGCCATAAAGGAGATGCTCGTCATCAAAGAGGTGATCACAAAATCGACGGTCACTATATCAAAAAATAAGAGACTGATCGAGGAGAAAGGCACCAAATAGCAATCACAGGTCCCGGACTCGACTACGCCGAGAAAATGGGAAGAGCATCTAACCGACGATGAAGATGATTTCGGGGTCCCGAGATCCTTTGTAACGCTCGATGACACCGATTGCACCAAGTCAACGATCGAGGAACTGGAACATGTCATATTGTTTGAGCATCTGCCGGATAGAAAGGTATACCTGGGCATAGGGCTAACCCCCATGCTCAGGAAAAAACTCATTGATTTCTTAAAGCTAATGCCGATTGCTTTGCCTGGTCCCACTTAGATACGAAAGGGATCCTACCGGAGATACCAACTCACAAATTGAGTTTGGATCTGAACTTCCACCTGATTAAATAGAAGAGGAGGCCACAGTCCGAAGTCAAGCACCCATTCATCAAAGATGAGGTATCTAAAACATAGGTTCCATTCAGGAAGTTAAATGCCCGGATTGGCTAGCTAACGTAGTCGTCATACCTGAAAAGGGAAACAAACTTAGAATGTGTGTATATTATAAGGATTTGAATAAGGCATGCCCAAAGGACTCATTTCCTTTGCCTAACATTGACCGAATGATCGATGCAACAGAAGGACACGAGAGTTTGAGCTTTCTCGACGCCTACTCCGGGTATAACCAAATACGGATGAACCCGGGGGACCAAGAGAAAACTTATTTCATAACTAAGTTCGACACTTATTGTTATAATGTGATGCCATTTGGGTTAAAAAATACCGGTGCCATATATCAACGCCTAGTTAACTGAAAGTTCGAGGAACAAATAGGGAAATCAATGGAGGTTTATATTGACGATATTTTAGTTTAGTCCCTGCGAGCAGAGGACCATTTGAAACATTTGCAGGAAATATTCGCCACACTGAGGGAATATAATATGAAGTTGAACCTAGAGAAGTGTGCCTTAGAAGTCGGCTTGGGCAAGTTCCTTGGCTTCATGGTATCTAACCGAGGAATATATATCAACCCGGATAAGATAAAGGCCATAGAATATATCACTGTGGTTGATAACGTCAAGGCAATGCAGAGGCTGACCGGGCGAATAGCCGCATTGGGATGATTTATTTCTAAATCATCGGTTAAAAGCTACCAATTTTTCTCGTTACTAAAGAAAAAGAGTGACTTCGCTTGGACCCCGGAGTGCCAAAAGGCTGTGGAAGAACTCAAACAATACTTATCAAGCCCTCTTTTGCTGCACACCCCGAAGGCGAACGAGCAACTATACCTTTACTTGGCAGTGTCCAAGGTAGCAGTAACTGTTGTCCTGGTTCGAGAAAAAGGTACGTAATTTCCTATATATTATGTTAGTAGAACCTTAGGTGATACCGAAACAAGGTATCCACACCAAGAAAAATTGGCACTTGCCTTGCTAATCGCATCTAGGAAACTAAAATCATATTTTCAATGTCACCATGTATGTGTCGTGACCTCGTACCTGTTAAGGAATCTTATGCATAAACCCGAACTCTCAGGCCGGCTGGCAAAATGGGCCGTAGGGATTAGCGTATACGATATTGAATACAAAACCCCAATAGCCATAAAGTCCCAGATATTGGTAGACTTCATGACTGATTTCACACCGGACATGATCCCCGAGGTCGACAAATAATTATTACTTACCTCGAGGACTAGCTCGGGATTCTGGACCCTATTTACGGATGGTGTCTCAAACACGAAAGGGTCCGGGTTAGGTATCGTACTAACCCCCCCCATAGGTAGAATAATAAAGCAATCAATTAGAACCATGAAAATGACTAACAATGAATCTGAATATGAGGCTATGATTGCAGGTCTGGATTTGGCTAAAAGCTTGGGAGCCGAGGTAATTGAAGACAAGTGCGATTCCCCTCCTCGTTGTTAACCAAGTCAATGGAACATTCGAAGTCAAAGAAGTCCGGATGCAAAGGTATTTAGATAAATTGAAAATAGCATTACATCGGTTCAAATATTAGACGCTACAATATGTACCCCGAAATCAGAATAGTGAGGCTGATGCATTGGCTAATTTAGGATCGTCGGTGGACTCCGAAGAATTTAATTCCGGAACGGTGGTGCAATTAATAAGCTCAATAATAGAGGCCGGTCACACTGAGGTAAACTAAACAAGTTTGACTTGGGATTGAAGAAACGAATACGTGGACTACCTTCAGAAGACCTTCAGAAGGGGAAACTGCCATCAGATCCTAAAGAATCGAGGGCCCTTCGAACTAAAGCTACCAGGTTTTGCTTAGTTAAAGTCCAACAGTACCGAAAGTCATTTTTTGGACTGTTAGCAAGACGCTTGGGGCCCTAGAAGACCGAATACATGATAAGGGAAGTTTACGAGGGGACTTACGGAAACCATTCGGGAGC
>AWOL01S0000514.1:0-16165 GCA_000715115.1 Nicotiana otophora
ACCAAATAATATCAAGATATCCTAAGGGAAAAGTCCCCAACACAAGGTTAGGCAAGCCACTTATATCGCACCGCTCAAATCAACCTGATATCACGTTCTTGCCACGAGTATTCGACTCCAAATGGCCCGAATCTATTCAAAACAGTACAATACCATCAATACGCGCTAATGGAATGAATTCCACAAGAAAAACTACAAAATTAGGCCAAAACCCGAAATTGGCTCAAACCCGGCCCATGGGGCCCATGTCTCGAAACCCGACAAAATTTATGAAACTAGAAATCTCATTCACTCACGAGTCTAACCATACCAAATTTACTAAAATCCGACACCAAATGGTCCTCCAATCCGCAATTCAAACTCCCAAATCCCCAGTCTCCAACTTTCAAATTCCACCTTAAATACCCATTAACTAGGTGGAAAAATACATGGCAAGGCAAGATTATTGACCAAACAAAAGCACAAGGAACTTACCTCAAGAAATGCCTCTAAAATGCTCTCAAAAATCGCCCCAACTCAAGTTTGCAAAGCCAAAAATGATAAAAATCGCGAAGCCCTTCGGTTTTAATCACTGCCCAGGTATTTCCGCACCTGCGGAACTTGGGCTCGCACCTGCGAGTGTGCTTATGCGAAAAAATGTGCGCATCTGTGCAACTCACTAACCCACTCTGTCTTCGCATCTGCGACGAAAGGGCCGCATCTACACACTCGCGCTTGCGGAGTCCCTTCCGCTTCTGCGCATCTTGCGCATGTGCGAACATCCTTGCGTATTTGCGGGCATTGCAGATGCGGAAAATTCCTCGCACCTGCGACCCCAGGCCAACTCTCGATTTATCGCATCTGCGCTTCCATCTCTGCATGTGCGGCTCGCGCACCTACGGTCTCTTTTCCGCAGGTGCAAAAACACCAAAACTAGAAAAATTCAGAAATTCCTCTAAGTCCAAGTTTTCACCCGTTAAGCATCCGAAACACACCCGAGGCCCCCGGGACCTCGACCAAACATGCCAACTAAACCTAAAACACCATACGAACTTAGTCGAGCTCTCAAATCCCATCAAGCAACGCTAAAATCACGAATCACCCTCCAATTCAAACTTAAAGAACTTGAAACTTCAAAATTCTAACACTGATGTCGAATCCTATCAAATCACGTCCGATTGACTTCAAATTTTGCGCACACGTTATAATCAACATTACGGACCTACTCCAACTTGCGGAATCGGAAAACGACCCCGATATCAAAATTTCCACTACCGGCCCAAAACTCCAAAAATTCGACTTTCGCCATTTCAAGCCTAAATGAGCTACAAACCTCCAAAACACAATCCGGACACACTCCTAAACCCAAAATCACCTAACAGAGCTACCGGAACCGTCGAAATTCCATTCCGGAGTCCTCTTTACATAGTTTCGATTACGGTCCAAATCTTAGAGCTTAAGCTCTCATTTAGGGACTAAGTGTCCCAAAATACTCCGAAACTCAAAACCAGTCATTCCGACAAGTCACTAAATCAGAAAAAGATTTGGGAAAAGCAGTTAATAGGGGATCGGGGATATTACTCTCAAAACGACCGGCCGGGTCGTTACAAACCCGATCCTCCAATATAGACGTTTTAATAAGTCTGTTGCGGCTTGCAACCCGATCTTCCAATATGAAATTTTAATCAAGTCTATTGCGGCGTGCAACCCGATCCTCCAATATAAACTTTTCAACAAGTCTGTTGCGGCGTGCAACCCGATCCTCCAATATAAACTTTTAAACAAGTCTGTTGCGGCGTGCAACCCGATCCTCCAATATATTCATTTACCAATTCTTATAGAAGAAGTTGCCCCCATAAATGCAACAATTAATAGAACATTTTAAGACAACAAGCATAGAATAATTATGATTTAATTATGAAACAAACAGTGACAAATAGCAATTTATTATGAAAATCAGGGAGAAAATAGGCAGTTTAATATTTAATATGCTAAATGTCAAGTAGAAATTAGTACACATAATTCAAATAAGCATGTAGCAATTATTACAGAAATTCAAGAATTAATATTTGACAAAGAATTATGGGTGAAACAATTAATATGATAATTCATTCATGATTTAAAATGATTTATAATTTTCAAATAATTATGCAAATAATTACTTTGACTACGTATAGACACTCGTCACCTCGCATATACGTCGTTCACATGCAATTCACATAACAAATAATTTAAGGGTTATATTCCCTCAAGTCAAGGTTAACCACGACACTTACCTCGCTTTGCAATTTCAATCAATTACTCGACTACAGCTTTTCCTTTTACATTGAACTCCAAAAGCTTCAAATCTATTCACAAACAATTCGATATACTCAATACAAATCGTAGGAATTAATTCCATATGAATTTACTAATTTTTCGGATAAAAATTCAAAATTTATTTTAAACCTCAACACTGGGACCCACGTCTCAAATCTCAAAAAACAACTTACGAAATCCGAACACCCATTCCGAGACGAGTCCAACCATATAACAATTATACAATTCTAATGTCAAATGGGCCTTCAAATCTAAGATTTTCGTTTTTGGAAAGTTTTACAAAAATTCTAATTTTTTCCATCTAAATCCGAAATAAATGATGAATATAGACATGGATTTATGAAATATCATAAGGAATTAATTCCATATGAATTTATTAATTTTCCGGATAAAAATTCGAAATTCATTTTAAACCTCAACACTGGGGCCCACGTCTCAAATCTCAAAAAAAAACTTACGAAATTCGAACACCCATTTCGAGACGAGTCCAACCATATAAAAATTATGCAATTCCAATGTCAAATGGGCCTTCAAATCTAAGATTTTCGTTTTTGGAAAGTTTTACAAAAATTCTAATTTTTTCCATCTAAATCCGAAATAAATGATGAATATAGACATGGATTTATGAAATATAATCACTATATGATAAAGAACACTTACTCAGTTTGAAATCGTGAAAAACTCCTTTAAAATCGTCAAAATCCGAGACTTAAAATTCAAAAATGAATAAAAATGGCTAATACCCGATTTTATGTATTCTGTCCAGCATTTTCGCATTTGCGGGCTATATTTTCGCACCTGTGACCTCGCATTTGCGAGAAAAATCTCGCATTTGCGAAGTGGGGCTGTCAGGCGAGGTTCCGCATCTGCGGACATTCCTGTCGCACCTGCGATATCCGCTTCTGCGCCAAATAGTCGCACCTGCGAAGACCCTAGGCCAGCCCAGTTCCGCTTCTGCGTGATTTGGTGCGCATCTGCGGACATACTTCTGCGATGAATTGTCTGCTTCTGCGATCGAAGCCCAGCCACGCCTGGGCGCATCTGTGTGGGAGGCTCGCTTCTGCGAGTTCGCACTTGCGGTCAAAATTCCGTAGGTGCGATTATACCAGAAGGCCAAATTTCATATTTTTCCTTAAGTCCATTTCTTGATCTGATTTCAATCCGTATCACTCTCGGGGTACTCGGAACCCAGTACGAATATACCAACAAGTCCCATAACATAATACGGACTTACTCGGGGTCTCATATCATGTCAAACAATACTAAAATTATAATTCACCCCTCGATTCGAACTTTGAGTTTTAAACTTTTCAATTTGCAAATAGCGTGCCAAAACATATTAAATGAATCTGGAATGACTTCAAATTTGGTACACAAGTAATAAATAACATAACGGAGCTATTCAAATTTTTATAATCGGATTCCGGCACCGATATCAAAAAGTCAACCCCGTGGTCAAACTTGGAAATCTTTAGCCTTTAAATTACTAATTTCCGTTAAATGGTCATAACTTGAGCTAGGGACCTCCAAATTAAATTTCGGGCATACGTCGAAGTCCTAAATCACGATACAGACCTACTGAAACTGTCAAAATACTAATCCGGGTTCGTTTGCTCGAAATGTTAACCAAAGTCAACTCAGTTGAGTTTTAAGGCTCTATTTCATATTTTAATCTATTTTTTACATAAAAATTTTTCGAAAAATTTTACGGACTGTGCGCGCAAGTCGAAGAATGATAAATAGTACTTTTTGAGGTCTTAGAATACATAATTACTTATTAAATTTAAAGATGATATTTTGGATCATCACATACGATGTCACGTCATTCATGACTTTTTACACACATTGACATGTGGGCATAGAGAGGTATTTCACACTTGCTATCTGGAAAAAAAAAATATCTTATTTATTGTGGAAAAAATATTTGAAAAAATTACAGTTTTCAAACTTACTCATATTTTTGGCATTTTCAGTAAAATATTTGGGTTTTCACTAAGATACTTGAAAAGCATGACTATTTTCTGGAACTGTGAACGAGCTGAGCATTTTACTTCTAAGATACATCTTTTATTACTTGTATTATGCTGTTATGAACTGTTGTGGGATATTGGTATTGGACCCGACCTTGTGTTAGCTCGTCACTACTTTCAACCTAAGGTTAGATTTGTTACTTACTGAGTACATGGAGTCGGTTGTACTTATGCTACATTTATGCACCTTGTGTGCAGATGTTGGTTGTTGATGTTGTTGTGTTCGATGGGAGCTGGATTGAAGATGTACCTCCGTCCCGGTTGTAGCTGCACCTTGTTCGTGATAGCTTTAGATCTATAAAACTCTATTTATGTACTTTTCAAACAGACGATGTATTTATTTCATTTCAACTTTGTAAATTCTATTCTTAGAAACTCATGATTTGTACTACCAGTCCTTGGGGAATGTATAAGATTCAGATATTTCTTTACTTAATCGTTTTATTAATTGTTATTAGAATTGATTAGAGGTTGATTGGCTTACCTAGCGGGTTGGGTTAGGTGCCATCACGACTAGTGAATTTGGGATCGTCACAAGATGTCATTCCATGTGGGATCAATTGAAAAGGCGGCTAGCACAATTAGTTTCCATCATGCATTGGGACGCTATAATTCTATTCCTACTCAAACTTGAAGAATGCTAGTTGTGCATAATGAGCTTGCATTTTTACAATTCTAGTCGGAGAATGAAAGCACGTACTAGTCGGTAAAAGACGACAATGTTATATGGATTAAGTTTTCTGATCATGGATAGTCACGTACCTTAGTGGTGCAAATTGCTATATCAAATGAAATGAAAAACTTTTCTTTAATGCAAAGAATGAAAAAAAAGGTTTTCATAAGTTTTCCTACGTGATGACTAATGTTTGGTTATTATGTATCTTTACACATGCCACTATAATATGGTATTGTTTCAAGGAAAGAGAAAGTTCAATTCCCGATAACTTTTAAGAGAACAAATATGTCTTCTACGAGGTTTTAGGCATTATTAGCCTTTTATAAATTAGAATTTAATAAAATATTTTTTTTGGATCTCTTACGTGTAAAACAAAAATCTCTTACGTGTAAAAGTAAATCTCTCATGTATAAAAAAAAAGGTAAAGTCATAAAACTAAAAACAAGTTTATAAAAGGTCAAAAAACTAATTGACCCGACCAATCTTTGAGTTTCAATTAGTCTACACTTCGATAAATCTTGAAGTATGAGACATTTGTAGGCAGTTAAAATTTTATTTAAATCCATAAAATATTTGAATTTAATTTCAAATTAAATATATTTTGGTCCAAATAAATATTATGGGCCAATATAATTAGATTAATTATATTAGTCCAATAATATGGGTTAAATAAATAAATTTAAATTTATTGGGCTAGCCCATCTAGTTGGGCTACAAGTGATGAGCCCACTTTATTAGGCTCAATATGTCATCTTCCTAGAGGCCCAGTTTGATGTTATGTGTCAAATGGTGTGGCACGCCAAGTCAAACAAAAGAGCCAATAGAAACGTGCTACGTATCAAAATGACAAGGCATGCCAAGTCAAATTAAAAGGTAAATGGAAGCGCGCCACGTGTGCAAGTGGCATGTTCTGGCCAATCAAATGCGGCATTATCACACTTCAATTTGATTGGTCGGAAAGAGTTTGTTCTTATCATAACTCTTCCCTCCCACAACTATAAATAGGGGTATTCATGACCCAGAAAATGCACCAGAAGTTATAACAAGAAGCAAGAGAGAGCTCGTGAATCAAACGCCACAAATTTCTCTACAAGTTTCAAGCTTCAAGCAATCAAGTTCAAGAAATCACGTTCAAGCTCAAGAACGAAGAACAAATCAAGATTCAAGGAGTACTCGTTCAAATCAAAGTTCGTGCTAGTTGAATCCAAGATCATCGTTCGTGGCAACAAATATAAATTCAAGATCAAGCTCAAGGAGCTTTGAATTTATTTTACTATTGGAAAGAAAAATTAGAAGATTCATAGAGATTGTGCACTCATATTGTTAAAATCAAATATTACGATTGTTGTAATATTTTTCGTTCTTGATTATTTTGTTGACATAATTTATTGTCTACAATATTTACATATGAAATTTCCAATCGTATCTCTACTAAATTCAATGATGTGAACTAAAATAAAGTGCGACTAAAAGAACCAACAGAACTCGAGACCAAAAAGTCGTTTCTATTTTATTTGATTTGTTTATATATTTAAGATCAACAAATTTACTCTAGTTAAGTATAAACCGAGTTAAGCTAGCCATGGAACCAGTTGAGTAATACTCTTCCTCTTCAATTTATATGGCAAAGTTTGCGGTGATACAATATTGGCAAAATACATAATTTACCCGTCAACATTGTAGCAAAATCCCTGTTACATATCTCTCTTTCACGGAAAATATTTTTACATACTCAACCTTTTAAAAGTATGTCTAAGACACACTACTTTTGATCAGATAGCACTTACGTGTTTACACTCAAAAAAGCGCATAAAGCTCATAAAAGAATTTCATTTTTTATCTTCTCTCCCCGTAGGAACCCCTCCCCCTCCCTCTGGTCTTTTTTCTTAGACCACCCTCCCCCTCATCTTCTTCCCCAAATAGAATTTTAGATCTAAAATTGAGCGGATTTTGTTGGTTAATTGTCCAAATTTTGTGAAAAACATTTATTTGTGAAAGATGTAAAAGCTTTAACAGTAGTATTGAAGGTTTGGTGAAAAAATTTAGAATCCACCATTGTTGGGGATCGAAAAAAGCTTGAAAATTCAATTGGGTCTTGTTGATTATTGCGCTGTTGAATTCAATTTGTTGCTCGATTATTTTCGACTAGTTGTTTAGATAGTGTGGTTGAATTTTGATGTTGTTGAAAATTTTCTCACAAACAACTATGGTAGAAGCAACAATGGTGCTTAAGATAGAAAATGGGAAGATGAAGAAGATGGGTATTAATTGTAATTTCTAATATCTTTTTTCCTTTTAAAGTCAATGACACGTGTCACGACGACCCTATTAGGGCGTGCCTTTCACATTATCTGAAAAATTGGTCAAGTACAAAAGTGGTGTGTCTTAGACACACTTTTGAAAGGTTGAGTGTGTAAAAGGTTTTCCGTGACCGTGATAAATGTAACAGGGATGTCACTGCAAGGTCGATGGGTAAATTATGTATTTTGCCTACAATATTTAAGAAAGAGTCGAAGACTTTTAGAATTTACTATCTTAAATATGCCATAATATTTGTATAACTACAAAACTATTGACCCTTGTGAATTTAAACATGCTAGAACATTTATATCCCTATAAAAATTTATAACTAAAAATATAATATAAAATTTAAGTTAAATTATTTCTAAATTTTGAAAAATTATTTTATATGGTACGTTTTGTATTTGTATAAGAGCTATGACGACCCAACCTAACATAATGTGAAATCTAGAATTGCCGTGTAAAATTTGTAAAAACCAACGGAAGAATATACTCCATCCATTTCAATTTGTTTGGTATAATTTAACTAGCAAATTTAAGAAAATAACAAGACTTAAAATTTATAATCCTAAATATGTCATAATATTTATATGGCTATAAGACTTTTGAAATTTCGTATCTTAAATGTACCATAAATTTTTGCGGTTATAAAAGCTAATGAGAAGTTTTAAACTATTTCTTTTAAACGAATTAATAAGGAAAAGGTGCCAAACAAATTGAAACAGATGGAGTAAAAAATATTTATTACTATAATCTAAATTTTTCACTTCTAGCCCGCACCAGAAATATTTATATTTGGTAGCCGAAAAAGTGTATAAAATTTTATACAGAGTGTTAAAAAATATACAAAACATATATATTTTTTTGGCGATTACTTTCAGAGCGGCTATACAATGTCATTTTCCCGTAATCTAACCCACAAAAAGCCTACTTTCCGTTGTTAAGAACTCTCTAGTTTGTTGAAGGGGGATTAATGGATTATATACAGAGTATCTTTAAATATGAGTTACGAGCGTATCCTGTTTCAGAACCGAGATAAATGAGTCTGACAGCCATCTTTATACACGTACAGGGGTTCCAATACTAATTATGATAAACTTATTTCCTTTTCTCTTCTTTTCATTTTTTTTTGTAGATACTGGTGTCCAAACCAGCATACACTGCATTATTCCACTACTACCTCACACCAGCACTAGTACCGAATACTTCTACTGTCAAAGCTTAGGCAAATGAGAAGAAATCACTATTTGTTTTTTGTCTCTACTAAAATTTGAACTCTGATCTTCAATTTTTCACTCATTTCTTTGACCACCAAACCATGCCATTTGCCATGAGTTCAAGTAACATGAAATTTAACCGAGGGGTTGGAGGAAATCATAGCTTTCCGCATTTTCAGCGAGAAATTCTCACGACCTTTTTTCCCCAAAGTCAGTCGTACTATATTACCCATTTGGAGTTCTCTATATATCATTGAGATTAATCTTCTGTCCAGCCCAAGAGTAAGAGTGGGCAAGTTTCACAAGCAAAAACTCAAATCTAGAGATGTGTTACCAGGTCTTATGACAAATGAGCAATGAAGCAATTTATCATCATTCTAAATCAATCAGCCTCTATTATGTGCAGGGAAGCTACATGTACTACATACAGAATATGCAACGTAAACCAGAACCTATCAAATACAACTGAAGCAAATATGTAAGAAGATTTCAAGACAGACCAAGAAAACTAGCACAGGTGATAAAATTGGGTATATGCAAGTTAAAAGGCTCTGTCAATGGAAGTTAGAGAAGTAGTAACTGCATTTTTATATGTTAGAGAAGAGGTAACTTGAAAGTTATATATGAGGATCGTGGAAAGTTTCTGCAGAATGAGATCAGCAGTAAACAAAACTTTCAAACGCTTTTAATTGATTTGAGGAGAAAAACTCCGAATGAGTGTGGCATTTGCAACTGTTAGTGCTATTGGACTCTAATGACTTTTCCCTTTCTCCAACAGTCCTACCAGCCATAATGCCAAGAGATCTAGAAAATGGAAAAAAGATTACCACCGTACACATTCAACTGCTACCAAGCTCCTAATAGATGAGCAAGGCTTGAGAATGAGACGACAAACCACATCGTCAGCGGAGCAAAATGAGTCTGAGACCCAGATTCAAGAATGGTTGAACCAGGGCCTGATGGAACCATTTACATGTCCATTGCTGTGGATCCTAACACCATTTGGTATCAGGGAAGGGGGCAGTCCAACAGCCATCGGAGGAGGAGCAGTAGGAAACAGTGCATGAGTGGGCGGAAGGTTATGGGGGCTTACTAGAGGACTACCAGCTGGATTTCCTTTATGCTGTTGGATAGCATGGATCTGTCTAAGTCCCTCTTCATGAATCTGTGCTAATGTCTCCAACTCCTTCATCGATAAAGCTTCCAAACCAGCCCCATACAGTGGAGCATGCCGAGACATTTCTTCCTGAAGTGATGCTTCTAGCTGACGGATGTAGTGCTGAAAGATGAAACAACCAACAAAAAAGATAAGGCATCAGTTCTGATTCCTAATCTCTAATCACAAGTAAATTTTACAAAGGAATGCATTAAGCTCAGGCGTAGAAGATGATAAAAAGAAAGATAAATATGCAAAGGACAAGGGCAAACGAGTAAATCCTCAAATTATCTGTAACGTGAAAAAAGAAACCCCCAAAAATATCATAAAGAGGTTCGCAGCTTTCTTGCTTTTTCCACCTCTTCCTATGCCTCTTGTCGGGAGGAAGTGCAAGCAATAGATGCAAGGAACAACAACAAGAGATAAAGACTCCATGTAACCATATCATGCAGCAAATGCAGCATCAAAAAAAGAGGGAAAAATTATCAAGAGCAAAAACCTGGCAGGCTTCCAATTTGGATTCCATCCCGTCAATAAATGCTTCACAACGAGCAACCTGCTCCTCCTTTTCACGTTTCTCCCCTTCCGTTTGTCCAACTGTTTGAGTCAACCGGTGTACTTCATCCTCAAGTGATTTCCGTATTTCTTCTCGAGTCAATTTTTCTGTCGCATAACGTTTCAATTCTTCATCGAATCTTTTTCGAGCAGCTTCAGCACTTTTCAACCTTTCAGCAAGAGCATTTTTCTCCTTCGTCACTCTCTGAAGATTGAAAAGTTACTATTAGTGGCCAAAAGGTAACACGTACTAAGAATTGGAAAAAGAATTGGGCAACCCCCTAACAAGAACAACATAAATAAAAAGCCATACAAATCAACCATTCAGAGCATAAACATCAAAGCTTATGAAAATATTAGTAGTTCCAGAAGGAGATTGGACCTTTCAGCAGTAGCGAAAACAGAAGTCAATTCTGGATATTTCTAAACCATAACTCACCCTCCACTTCAATTTGAATGTCCGTGTTTGAATTTTACTCCATCTATGTGAAACTGTTTTGCTATATTGGACATTATTTCGAAACAGACTAAGACTAAAATGAAACTACGGACATGGATGGAGTAAAAGAATAATGAAAGAGATCAAATTCTGTACAAGATTTAACTGAATATACAAAGTTTGAAGTTATCAGTGGTCCTTTTAAAAGATTACTAACATACTGATTGTTTGGACAAGCTGTAAGATATGGACAAGAAAATACTAAAGGAAAAGCAAGTTCAATATTTACCCAAATATGGAGCTTTATTTTTATTTGTTTTGAGATCTCTGATTGATTGATTATTTGTTTATTTTTATTTTGCAACCAACAAACTGAGTCTTCTGACACATTTTTAAGGGGTTATTTTATTAGACGTATAAGAAAAAAATAATACAAATTCGCACTGCTGATAAAATATTCAGTTTCACGATAAAACTCCACACAAATAATACCTGCACAACTTATATGTGAATTAGCGCATTATTTTATGTGGAATAGGATGTGGAATAAGAACATGTATATTACCAATACTGAGATAAGAGCAACTAAAAATACTAAAATACAATTAACACTAATTCTTACATTTGGCAATGCAAGCCCAGCATAACATATTATTTACCAAAATCCCAATCATTGTATTTATTGCAACCTACATATCATAATCCATGCATAACTGCTTGTGAACCAAATGACATCTGAGAGCTTTATTCAGTGTTTTTAATTATTCTCTTTCAATTTCATAGGTCATGAGATTCCATAGTAAGGACTCTTATAGCGTGACTACTAAGAAAGCATGTGTAGATCTAAACTTTTATTTCCTTCCGTTCTTATTTTCGTCACAGTTTTCCAGCCACAAACAGCAATAAAAAGAGCACACCATTTAGGATGATAAACCTAACTAAAAGGGCAGTCCGGTGCACTAAGCTCCCGTGATGTGCGGGGTCCGGGGAAGGGACGGACCACAAGGGTCTATTGTACGCAGCCTTACCCTGCATTTCTGCAAGAGGCTGTTTCCACGGCTCGAACTCGTGACCTCCTGGTCACATGGCAGCAACTTTACCAAAAAGGACTAATTACACCCTATCTAAGCGATAAACTGACAAATTCAAACTGATAAGCTAAATATACGAGTTGAACCAACTAGAGACTAGAAGTACATAAACTATTGTATCCATAATTCCTTTTTTTTTAAATGACTGAGAGATCCGCTTAGGAACTTCGAAACTCTGATATTAAATGACCCCACCCCTCTACCCTTCTCCACTTAAATACCAAAGTTGCTGCAACAGCCAGATTATCTTCAAAGGAAGCTGCTGACTTAAGGTATCCCCTTATCCGAGGGTGAGCTATAACTTCGCTGCTTGCCTAAAGGCTTATTGGTAGCTCTTAGGTTCAAACCCGTGACATGTGCCCACCACACATCCAGCAATGTTGCCTTCGCTGTTGTACTGCCTTTGCTGTTGAGTTGAACCACTGTGTACTATTGTACTCATAATTATTTCTTATAACCGATTGAATGCATTTATAACTTCTCGTTCAATAAGACCAAGAATCTCAAATTAAAGGAATGTATGACATGTGCCCACCACACATCCAACAATGTACTGCCTTTGCTGTTTGAGTTGAATGTGAACTATTGTACTCGTAATTATTTCTTAAAACCAATTGAATGCATTTATCTTTTGCTCTTTTGCTATTCGTTTATCTTTCGTCTTCCCAAAATTGCCAGAATCAAGAACACCCATTATTGTACTTTTCTGAAATCCCATTATTCGTTTTTTCTCCCTTGATTTCTCTGTTTTTTTTTAAAGAAAAATAGGGTTGATCTTCTTCCGATAAAAATAATTTGCGGATTTGGGATTTCTTGTTCAATTTTAAATTCTTTGAACCAATTTTTGATTGATTTAATTAACTTAATTTTTGATTGAAGAGTTTTTCTTGAACTGTTTTTCTTGGTAAAACATTTCTGGGTATTGTTGATTTGGTTCAAAGATCTGATCTTTAATCAAGAATTCAACATCTCCACCATTAATTTCCCACTTACCATTTTCGCCCCTACAGATTCCTCCCTCCTTACTTGCCCTTCTTGTTCCCTTCCCCTGCTTCTTCAAGAACATTCTGTCTTTGGTCTCTACTCTTTCCACTTCCTCCGTAACCTAGCTTTTGGTACAACGATTGAAACTTTAGCCCTTTCAGCCAGCTCGTTGCAATTCATTACCGCCGGCCAAATTTCCGTTAACTTCAAGGGCTGCAATCCAGGTTCTATTGTTCCTCTCTTGTCTTGATATTTCATAGTTTGATATTTTAGCGTAATTGTATCTCCTTACTTGCCTATTTTGTTCTTGAATAGTTAGTATTTGCCCTAGCATTGTCAAATTAATTGCATTAGTGATAGCTTTGCCTACTTGTTTATATTGTTATCTACATGTTTACATCTTTATTTTGAATCTTTATTTCATATATCTCCTAGTAGTTCTGCTCTAGTTTTGCACATTTTCTTTTTGACCTTTAGTTGTAGATTATAGTCCCCTTTAGCTCTTTTATTGTATTTCTTTACCTATTTCTCTGTCCTTTAGTTGTAGATTATAGTTTCCTTTAGTTCATTTAGTTTATTTCTTCACCTGTTTTTCTGACCTTTAGTTGTAGATTATAGTTCCCGTTAGTTCCTTTATTTTATTTCTTCACCTGTTTTTCTGACCTTTAGTTGTAGATTATAGTTCCCGTTAGTTCCTTTATTTTATTTCTTCACCTGTTTTGCGACTTTTAGTGGTAGATTATATTTCGGAATTCATTTTATTTTTGTCGCTTGTTTTCGGGATATAATAGCTTTGGTGAACGATGGTAGGGTAAGGTCTTGTCCTCGGGGGTGTCAGCGCGGGGGAGGGGGTAAGGGGGGTAAAAGGGATAAGGGATCTAATAGGCTGAGAGTGGGGTCTTGGAACATAGGAACTTTTACTGAAAAATCTATAGAGTTAGCGAAGATTCTCGAGAAAGGGAAGATTAATATAGCTTGTGTACATGAGACTGGGTGGGTAGGAGATAAGGTGCGAGATGTGGACAGGTTCAAACTATGGTATTCTGAGAGGGTGGGGGGCAGGAACGGGGTAGGTATCTTGGTTGATAAGGACCTCCGGGAACTAGTGGTGGAGGTTAGGAGAGTGAATGACAGACTGATGGCTATTAAGCTAGTTGTTGGAGGTTTTATTTTGAACATAATCAGTGCGTACGCACCCCAAGCAGGCTTGGATGAGGAAGTCAAGAGGTTTTTCTAGGAGGATTTGGATGAGATGGTGCGTGGTATCCTGCATACCGAGAAGCTTTTCATAGGAGGAGATTTCAACGGCCATATTGGAGCGACGTCTGGGGGTATGATGATGTGCATTGTGGCTTTGGTTTTGGGGATAGAAACGGAGGAAGAACGTCTCTGCTGGACTTTGCTAGAGCATTTGATTTGGTGATAGCAAACTCGAGTTTCCCGAAGAAGAGGGAGCACTTGGTCACCTTTCGGAGTTCGGTGGCCGAGACTCAGATTGATTATTTACTCTGCAGGAAATCCGATAGAGGTCTTTGCACGGATTGCAAGGTCATCCCGAGTGAGAACCTCTCGACCCTTCATAGGTTCCTGGTCATGGACCTTGAGATCACGAGGAAGAGGAGGAAGAGGGCGATGTATAGCCAACATAGGATCAAGTGGGGAGCCTTGACGGAAGCTAAAGCGCAGGAGTTGGGGGTCAAGCCGTTGACTATGGGGGCTTGGAGGAGTAGTGGGGACGCAAGCACTATGTGGACCACGACTGCGCAGGGCATAAGGGAAGCCGCGAGAGAGGTATTAGTGGTCTCAAAGGGTTACTCTGGTGGTCACAAGGGAGACTAGTGGTGGAATGGAGAGGTGCAAGGAAAAGTGAAAATCAAGAAAGCGGTGTATCTGAAGCTAGTGGAAAGTGTAGACGAGGAGGAGAAGAGAGCGAATAGGGAGCATTATAAGTTGGCTAAGAAAGAGGCAAAGCTAGCAGTTACGATGGCCAAGACTGTAGCTTTTAGTCGTTTGTATGAGGAACTCGAGGGCCGAGGTGGGGATAAGAGGTTGTTCAGGTTAGCCAAGGCGCGAGAAAGGAAGGCGCGTGACTTGGACCAAGTGAAGCAAGGACGAATAAGGTAGAGTTTTGTTGGATGAGTCCATTGGAGATGGCAGACCTACTTTCATAGTCTCTTGAACGAGGAGGGGGTCAAGAGCATCATACTTGGTGATTTGGAACTCTCCGGGAGTCGTGACTTTGGGTATTGTAGGCGGATTAAAGTTGATGAAGTTGAGGGGGCTATGCGTAAGATGAGCAGGGGCAAAGCGATCGAGCCGGATGAAATCCCGGTGGAGTTTTGGAAGAGTGCGGGCAAGGCAGGCTTGGAGTGGCTCACTAAGTTATTTAATGTCATTTTGAGAACGAAGAAGATGTCCGAAGAGTGAAAGTAGAGCACGATGGTTCCTGTATACAAGAACAAGGGTGATATCCAAAATTGCAATAACTATCGGGGTATCAAGTTGCTTAGTCATACTATGAAAGTTTGGGAGAGAGTGGTAGAGTTAAGGGTGAGGAGGAGTGTGTCTATTTCCGAGAACCAGTTCGGGTTTATGTTGGGGCACTCGACTACAGAAGCCATCCACCTTGTTAGAAAATTGATGGAGCAGTATAGGGAGAGAAAGAAGGACTTGCATATGGTGTTCATCGACTTAGAAAAGGCGTACGATAAAGTTCCGAGGGAGGTTTTGTGGAGATGTTTGGAGGCTAGAGGTGTACGTAGTGCCTGCGGTAGGTTTATTAAGGACATGTATGATGGAGCAAAAACCCGAGTGAGGACAGTGGGTGGGGACTCGGACCATTTTCCGGCTATGATAGGGTTGCATCAGGGGTCGACACTCAGCCTTTTTTTATTTGCTCTGGCGATGGACGTACTGGCGCGCCACATCCAAGGGGAGGTGTCGTGGTGCATGCTATTTGCAGATGATATTGTATTGATTGACGAGACGCGAGACGGTGTGAACGCGCAATTAGAGGTGTGGAGGCAGACCCTGGAGTCTAAAGATTTCAAGTTGAGCAGGACCAAGACAGAATACTTGGAGTGTATGTTCAGTGGCGAGACTCAAGGCGAGGAAGGGGAGGTGAGGCTGGACTCGCAGGTCAACCCTAGGAGAGGAAGTTTTAAGTACCTTGGGTCTATTATTCATGGGGATGGGGAGATTGATGAAGATGTCACATCGTATTGGGGCGGGATGGATGAAATGGAGACTCACTTCCGGTGTTTTGTGTGATAAGAAGGTGCCACCGAAACTTAAAGGTAAGTTCGACAGAGTAGTGGTTAGGCCAACGATGTTGTATGGGGCTGAGTGTTGGCCAGTCAAGATCGCTCATGTCCAGAAGATTAAGGTAGCAGAGATGAGGATGTTGAGATGGATGTGC
>AWOL01S0000514.1:24519-55407 GCA_000715115.1 Nicotiana otophora
CCCCCACACACACACAAAAACCAAAAAAAGGAGGAAACCGTCTACCATGAAAAATAAACTATCATGATACGATTACCAAATACCCTTGCATTTACCACTATCTTTTTTGCAACTATAACATGAATTATAAAATATATGCAACAAAAGATGCTGAAGAGCAATGTCCCTTGAACCAAACCTACGGTTAGCTCTACATAAGGGACAGCGAAGGGAAAGATCCGAAAAGTGCTGAAACAAAAATTTCAATTACAGAATGAACACGTCCGTAGCAGCTAGGTTGACAATTAAGATTGGCCAGTGATCAGTTGACTATAGATGGTTAACATAATTTTTCTGATTGTAGTAGATAATTAACATAACTACTGTACGATAGCCAGGTTGATACGTTAATTATGAGGTTATCTTAAGTTAAACTTCACATACAAAGAAAAAAAAGCACACCAACAGAGCGACAAATTGAAAGCCACGCACAACTTCCTTTTGTGAGCATAAAGAATCTACTTCTCTGCCTCAATGTCGACTGCAGATCTCCTCCCCCATTTTTGCTTGTACATACAAAAAATTGTTTCCTTCTGGTATCTCCAACTAGGTTTTGCCTTTCCAGCCAAACTCTTTGCTCTTCCTCTCTTCTACCCTCATTGAAACCACCCCCCTGCATAGTGCAACAAGAAGGCCAACAATCTCATCCTCCTGCCACAATCTATCCAGTGGCAGAAGAGTTCTCTGTTCCATATGTTAACGAAAGTTATAGTCCTTAGATACTTGTTGATCAGAGCACGTATATAAGTTTTTGACGGGTGTAATTTCGATCCAAAGTAACAACATGTGTAACTTAATATGTCTACCAGTAAGTTTCTTTTAACGTCTACACTCTTTTTATTTTGGAGACAAGTCGGTCCTCTAAATTCTTTTTGGGAAATAGTCAGTCCTTTGGAGTCCCGATTGAATACAATACTCAATTTAAAATTTCTCTAACTCTCCACACTAGACAAAGTGGGTCAAGCTTTCCGGGATAGAGGTACTAACTTGTTTGGGGAGGTGTCTATGTTTGTGTCTAGATAAATGCATCCACAACCCCTACCCCCTGTTAATTCCACCAATAGTAGTGACAGGAAAGAGAAGAGAAAGAGTTTAAGTTGGATACACAGTCCTAATGAACATCCTAGACATTACCAGAAAGAATCCACCAGTGGATCAGTCTAATGAACATCCTAGACATTCTCCGAAAGAATCTAAACAGTTCAATAAAGAAGATTTACCAGTAAACCTAGTTAAATCAATAATTCATTGGTAAGCCATGTGATATCTTACAGTGAAAGTGCAGCTGGAGCATCTTCACCCTCATATAAAGAGGAAGCATTTGTCTCAAGCTACACATTGCATCATGACAGTACCTAATACTCAAAAACCTAAATTCCAGAGGCACATATTTCAGTGCTTAGTAAAAAGAGACAAGGAGGAGAATGAACATCATTGATACATTCGTGTAAATTGGATAAGGAGTGCAGTTGAAATGCATGTCTCTGTGTCTTAGATATTGTTGTTAAAATACACTTCATGTAAATTGGATAAGCCACAGACAGAAAGAAGTGGCAGATACCTTCCCACCAACAAACAAGGAAAACCAATATACACAAGTGCGTCAACCACTAACCTCAAGGTCAGAAAATTCAAACCAAGGACAGCAATCCAGAATTTCACAGACAAAGACGACTGTATCGCGTACGAGAAATCCTGCATCTGGTTCCAACATATCTGAGACCTTCATAAATTGAAGAACGGAATTATTCCAAGTTTTAGTGCAAATGGAGGACTCCTTCCACACTGTTTTAGAAGGATTTTTCTGGTTCAGAATAGCCATCCTGTATCTAACCCAAAAGTTCTTGTCTGGATCAGTACCAGCAGACTGATCACTCTCTAGATATATGCATATAGTGTCAAATGATTCATATACACCTGCAATTTAAAATAAATAAATAAATAAATAAATGCCAGTTGTCAGACGTGGAATTCAACAACGATGTTTAGAATCATAAGGGAGAGAAGTAAAAGGGGTGGAGAGAAGGAAGAGGACGAGAAGGGTATAGAAATTTACCAATACGAAGCTCACACCCGCCTGCTTGAAAGAATTTGCTAAATATTTTCCGTGTCTCCATTATCTCCTTGAAGGACAAGAAGTTCTCCACCTTCCATGTAAAAGAACTTTTCTTCCCACCTTTGTCCAACTGGGAACCTCCATTTGCTGACTCATTATCCTGATCGATCAATTCCTGGAAGATGGATGTCTCCTTTAAAATAAGGACTTCGGCAGAGAACACAACAGTATCCTGAAAAAGAAATCCAGAATCTTGATCAAAGAGACTAGTAAGGGTCACAAATTCGCGCCAACCCCAGTCCTTTGCAGCTTTAGAATACCGATTCTGAGATTCCTTTGTGACAGACTTCTCCTCCATCTTTTGGTTCACAACAGACAACCGATGGCTCACGAAACAACTCCAATCACTGTTAGTATTCCTTGTATCTGTGACTTCGAGAAATACTGAAAGGTGGCATGGAGGCTGAGACTGCCCTGATACCGTGAATAAATGTACAACATATTAGTTTAGTGGAGGAGCAATAGACAAGCAACTCAAAGAAGCTCATCTACTTCCAAATGAAAGACTGATGCACGAAGATGCATGAGGAATCTACAGATTTCATATATTTTGGAGTCAAGCACTGAAAGTGCTCAGCAATTAACACGCTCATGACTAGGACACTTGAGGCAATTGTAAGTGCATGGACAAGCAGACAACAGAAAGGGGCACCCAAGGGTGTAAGCTGGAAAGGACCATGGGAGACCAGGATTCCATTACGTTAGGTAATTTCTTTCGTACTATCTATAGCCTTGGTGTAGAGAGGTACCAGAACCCCCACTAGTGGAGTAGGTGCTCGGTGGATTAGTCGAGGTGAGCGCAAGCTGCCATGGGCACCACCAGTATTTTATAAAATAAAATAAAAAGTCACTATGACATAAAGGATCATTTCTTAAGAAGTAAGAAAAGGCAATAACCAGAGAAATGTACACATTACATGAATATGATCCTCTTATTTCTAGGGAACCTTGACCTCTAATTATACCGACCAAAATTTAAGGGTATCTGTATATCGAAATTCAGAAGCTTCCCAATACTATAAAAGGTAGTTACAGCAATAATATAAAAAAAATTCCCATGTAAAGAGATTGCTGTGATCAGCATAAAGTCATACCTCTGGGGTAAACAATCAGCCGACAATCCCGATTGCCAATCTGAAACCTCCTGCTCTTTATGCAAAGCCCTGTAATCTTTCTTTTCTTTAAAAGATCCTTCAACCTTGTGAAGTTCTCAATCCTCCAAGTAAACTTGCCCATATGACCGTCAGATTTCCTGGCACTACTGCCACTCCTAAGACCAATCAATCCGCCATTCTTGGAAAAGCTACTAAGCTCCTTAATAACGTGAAACGAAGTACTGAAAATTGCAGTGTCATCCACCAAGAACCCTGAATCCGACCCTACAAAATCTGCCATCTTTATGTAATCATTCCATCCCAAGCTCGTGTTATCCCCACTCTTATTATCAGCAGCAAACCTTCCATAAGAGTCCCTATGCATATGATTCAAACCCGGCTTCTGATTCAACACTGACATCCTAAACAAACACCAACAACTCCTATCCGAACTCGAAGTCTTCTCAGTGTCCTTACTCTCTAAGCACATTGACAAATGATCCAACCCATTTACTGAGCTTTGATACACACTAATCCTTACATTACACTCCCCAGCGGGAAAAACCGGGCTCATAATCTTCTGAGTTTTAATCATTTCCTTAAACAAGCTAAAATTATGAACCTTCCAAGTAAATTTCCCGCTCAAAACATCACCAGCTGGGCTAGAAACTACTAAATTCGAAGCAGAATTAGATTGTGTTTCGTTATTATCACGCGAAAAACTAACAGACTCGTGAAGAATAAGTATATCAGCAGTAATAAGAATGCAATCATTGTTGAATAAAAATCCTAATTTTGAGTCTAAGATGGAATTAGAAGGAGTAAAATCACACCAGCCATGAGATTTCTTCTTCGACGAGAAGCGATGCCACGAGTCCCTGTGGATAGACTTCGAGCTGTCCGTTGGATGCTCAACAGCGAGGCGGTAGCTGGCGAAGCAGTCCCATTTAGACGACGCCGTATTTCGAGGGTCCATTATCTGAAGGTAAACGGATATATAACCCGGCAATGCTTGTGAGTCACCTTTAGGGTAAACTAGCAAACGGCAATCATAACCTCCGACTTCAAAGTACTTGCTCCACAACGCCCTAGCTTTCACTCGTGTGAAATTACTGATTGCCCATTTACACACCGCTGCATACTCACCTCGCCTCTCCACCATCACGGACTCCGCCGCCACAGTAGCTGTGACAGAGGTAGGGTCGCGGGAGGCAGCTGGATCCTCCGACGCCGCCATTGGTTTCTCCGACGACAACGATGACGTGGATGCCGGAGATGATGACATCATCGGACGCCGCGTCACCAGCACGGCGGACGGCTGTGATTGCTCGGCCGACGATGAAACTGCCGTCTCTCCGGCGGAGGCCAAATTCTTATGGTGGTTTCTCATTTTCTGTGCACTTTTAGCTGGGATTCTGCTTAGGAATTTTTTTCTTCTGGTAGATTCTATAAGATTTTTTGTCTTTTATATAAATTGAAAATTATATTTTCCGAAATTTCTTCTTCTCTCTTAGTAATATTATATACCAATTACGTGTATTAAGAGTATGATAGTGTGGTTTCTGTGATCATCAATGGCGGAGAAGAAGAAAATAGGAAGAAGAAAGAGGTATGGTGATTATTGCCAAAAATGTATGTGATTGTGGGTGAGAGAGTGAAAGAGAGGACAGCAGAGGAGTACGAACGAGGGTGCACGTTAATTATCGTGGGCGAGCCTTTCTTTTTTTATTGCTTTTCCATTTTTTAATTAATATTTCAAAAAAATATATATTTCGTTTGCTCTATTTGAATATAATATTATTATTATTTTGGAAAATTAAATAGTTGTTTCTGAATTGAATGTTAAGATCTAAATTAATTAGTTTTTATAAGACTTATAGTATTGTTATTGTAATCTTTAAATATAAAATTTTCATTTTAAAAATTTAAAAAGGTGATGTTCAAAGTCCAAACTGAGACTAAAATTCTCACTTTCGTTCCTTCGAATTTTTTTCTTTTGACTTCTTTTTTTTTTCTGAAATTTTATGCTTATCATGAGGTGAGCTTCTACCTGAAAGGAAAAACATTGTTATACATATCGAACGACGGAGTGACACGTAGAACTAGGACAGAAGTAAGACGAAGCAAGTGAAAACCAAGACCGAGGACAACAGTTTCGATAAGCACCAGGTAGATCCCGAAGGGAACATTATCGCCGAAAGTAAAAGAATATTTGTCACCAGATGACATTCAATTAAGAATATTCCTCATTATTAAAAACGCAGTCATTATAGAGAATTTTGGTATTCATAACCTGCCGTTACGTATCCATCAGTGGCCCTCATTACTGTTATTTAAGAGGAGCTTGATCTAAGACCTTATTACATAGGTATAGCTATAAATAGTGGCTTCAACAACCATTATAACACACGAAAAATCTCTGACAAATTGATGTTACACACTATTCCAAGCTAAATAATATTTTATTTTCCGTCTAACGTTATTCTCATTGCTGCCTTCGGAAGTCTTGCTCCCGCAACTAAGTTATCTGCTATTTTATGTCGATTTCGACGCTAAGTCTTGCATTTTATTTAATTCACATATCATTTCTTGTCTATAAACCACGCTATAAATTATCGTTTTACGGGTAAACAATATTCATTTTTTCTGGAGCTCTTTTTTTGGTTTAGAATAATAGAGAAACATATGTTTGCTAACTATTAAAGCTGATTAAAAAATGTGATTCACTTTAATATCAAATTTTATATGTTCCTAAGCTAAGTTATTGCATGATTTTCTAACTTTGGGCGGATTTTTTCTTTTACAGCTTGTTTGGATGGTCGTTATCTATTGTATTATATCGTATTGTTACTTTAAATACGATGTTTGTTTTGGTCGTTACTTAAATTTTATTGTATCGTATCGTTAAATCCATCGTTACATAACGACGAAATATGTCACTTTATGTAACGACCGATTTGGTGTGATTGCATCGTTATCTTGTCTTTTTCTCTCATCTCACCCTTCATTATTATTAAATAATTTTATTTTATTATTTACCCTACATTTTTATATAATAAATTTATCTTATATCATAGTTTTTCTTTATAATATTGCAAATTTATTTTTCGTATTGCTGGTGCATGATATCATGAAACAACGGCAAATGACGATCTATCCAAACATTATATTCATCAAACAATAGAGTACAATACGATACAATACAATACGATACATTATAAAACGATGTGTAACAACCGTCCAAACAAGTTGTTAGTATCATATAGGTACGAGTCACGTAAATTGAATGATAAGATTTTTAATATGTTACGCGAAAGAGATTATATAACAAATGATATTTCGTTTGAATTATGCAATATTATTATTGATAATAAAAATCTAAAAATAGAAAAGAAAAAGAGGGAAAGATGCACCCAACTGACCCAAGTCAATAGCAGGAGTTACACTTTTACTATATTTAGCTCCCTTCTTATGGTTGATGTTTGGGAAACCAACCAATTTTGCTTGATTTTTACACAAATATTTGATCAGTTCCTCACTTTTCGTGGAGTTACTTGCATAGCAAGAGATTTATTATATGGATACGATTCAATATGTCAATTATTACATAACTTAGTAGTATTACTAGATAATCAATGAAAAATGTTACAAAATTCTTTGCTCTTTGGAGGTACCTTCACTGCAGATAAAAATGTATTAGAGTGTATATGTTACAATTCTTTAAGATCATGAGCTAACACAAAAGTAAGAAAACGACTTTTACAATATTAATATTGTTTGATAATTATCTCAAATTTGAAACAATTATAGATAGAATTATATGCTACAAGATCAATGGTACTATCATTTCAAGATAGGAACTACGGGATTTCAACATCAAATCATGCAAACTTGTTTTATTTATGATTTCAATTCTGCTGATGTTTGAAACCTAACCTTCCAAACAAGAGGACTGTGACTCATCTAACATTCCTTATAGCCAACTTTCCCAAAATAAAAATATTAAGAATTGTTTGCATTGTATGGTGTTTTGACGGCACAAATTAATCATTGACTAATTCCAGTTTATCAGTGTGAATGACAGCATTAAATGGACAATTGCTTGCACAAAATATGAAGTATCTTACAGGGACTGAACCTTCTAATTGTAACAGGTTCAATTTTGTATTTACCTAATAGGAAACAAGATTTATTCTTTTTTCGAAAGTCTAATTATTGTGACACTATTAAAGTGAAAGTTAACTAATTCGTCAGTTCATCTATTTTACCAAAGTACAAGAGGAAATGAGTATCTTTTGATTTTTCTCATTGTGACACCAAAGGAGACTGCACCAACACATTGAGACAGAACATTCCTAGATTTGAAGCCTTCTGATCCCTATTCTCCCTCTTACTAGAATATATACATGATCGATGAAAAAAATATCAAAATATATATCACCACAGAATACATTCCAAAATACAATCAGCAATATATATTCCACCAGAGTTAAGCCTAGAGTCAATGGTGTATCATTATACTACATAATCAGTTTCACAAAACGTCGAAATCTGAATAGGTTACATGAGCCCAATTCCAAAAGTAAACTTTTCCACGTTTCTCAAGCAAGAGTTTAAGCAAACTTACAACCTGAATAACTTCTGGCAATTGGAACAGATACAACATTGCAAGCACAAGATCAATGTCAAAACATGAATTCAAGCTTTACCTCTAGAGAATTAAGATCAAAGAATTGCACATATGAGAACCACAACAGAGAGCGAGAAAACAACAACCAAATCCCAGTAGATGTTGATCGAGTGATCCTCACTTCAAACAAGTTGGAAGTGTGAGCCCGTGACAGACGAAAGCCAAAATAACATATATTATCACAAGGAGAAGGAATATTAGTGCAACCCTGCAAAAAATCAAATATCATGCATAAGTATCCTGTCAAGATCACAAAGAAAGATAAATAAGAAAAAGGAATATGCATTTCAAGAGAATGACTATAGTAATAAGTATATCCAATCAGCCATATGCATTAGAACTACTTCACAAATCACACACCATTGGAACAATCTCAAGATCCAAATTAAAGTAGCAAAAGATAGCAGCTATATAATAATATGACAACAACTGGCACTAGCTATATTGAAATGTCAAAGAAGAATTTGTCACCAACTCTGAAGTCAACCATAGCAGCAAACAGACAAAACACAGTGGGATATATAACAAGGTGTGGACGTGTCATGCTAATAAAATACTAGACTTATGATAGGACTTACCAAAACCACGAGGATATACAACTCAGCAGGAGAACTATGAAAGAGATATAAGAACGGGGTTTATTGACGTTTTAAAGAATATTTCTCTAGATTGATCCTTTGAGATGCATGCACTATCAGTTTCAAGTCATTTAGGTAGTCAGTAGCACTATAGCTTCCCCCATGTAATTAGGGATAGAGAGCATTTCCTTTTTCTTTTCTTTTCCTTTTTCTTAAAGGGAATTAAGTGCCTCAGACATGCAGCCCTAAATGTATGAAGTCGAGTTTAAACTCCTATCCAAGAAAAGAAATGACTCCATTTTAGAAAGAAAGAAAGAAAAAGACAAGGAAAGAAAGAAAGAAATAAAGAAAAGGAAAAGGACTCTTGTTTAAGCTGCTTACGTGAGCTTGACATTTCTCCACCACACAGTGCTTCTGAAGCGCCGAGCTTGCTTCCTGAATCGGAAAGTATTTCCTTGCATATTAGCAGTTTTATCAACCAGCAACTCCAGGCGATCACCTCTCTCCAGAACTTTATCAATATTTTCAATCATGACATTACGTACCTGTTACAAGCATGGGATATCCTCAAACTTTCAGTAAATGACAAAATAAGGCTGTTATCATATGATTGAATGCAATTTCTAGCATGTATGCAAAGATGTATGACATTACAAACATCATTTAAATCCGTAAGTCACTACTACAATTGTATTATACTGATAGATAATCTGAGGGAATTGAAAAACTGCATATATACACCGTTTTTTTGGTCTATAACTCACTCCTCCTATCCCAATTTGTCTGGCATTGTTTGACTATAAAATAGAGTATAAAAAGCTAAGACTTCTAACAAATAAGCTAAATATGCATAAAATACCCAAAGTACCACTGTATCAAATAATTTGTTATCTATCCAACTCACAACAAGACATGTCAATGGTAAAATGAGAATGTCTAACTATTCAAAGGTGCCAATCTTTTTGGGATGGACAAAAAAGGAAAGAGTGTCAAAGAAATTGGGGTTGGAGAGTGCTATGTTTTCCATGGTATTGATGAGGTACTACTACCAGTAATATTTTTATTGAGGCATTTAGAGGTAAGCAACTATATGCGCAGGTGCATCCCTCTTCAAATTGAGAAAAATGCAGATTTCAACACATCTGCTGATGTGCATTCATCTAGCACATTAGCTTCCTGAATAATATATGGGAACTGACCTGACTCATTTCACCCTTTAGCCTGTTTATTCTGTCTGCATTTGGATCACTAGAGTAATATTCGATTTGCTGGCTAAGGACCCTTGAGAATTCATCATTCATGGCATAAGCTTGTGCAGAGAGAACTGCCCGACCATAGGTCCTCACAAATCTTTGGTGAATTTCTTCAAGGAATGCAAAAGGGATTCTCCCTGTAAGGAGTTACAATACAGTAAAATATCCATGGAAGATGACAGTCTTCTGAGCCAACAGTCAAAAATATAAAGTTTGTCCTAGTGCAGTAATATTACAGTAGATCAGTCTGTATAAGATTTAGAAAACTTCAAATTTTCAAAATCCATAATGTGCCTTAAAAGACTGATTATTTAGTATTGAAGAGAAATAGACCAGAATAGAGCGGAACAAAAACAGAAGATTCATATAGCTCCCAACTAATTTGGACTTGAGGCAGTTGATTCAATGACAAGATCAACTTCACAATTTGAAACGATTTAACCAAACTCAATTAGATGTCTGAATTCTGATGATCTTTAAATCGTTTTCTTAGAAAATAACAACCCGAAGTTAAAAATGCATAATCTAGAGAATGAGTACAATGCTGAAGTTCAAGACGTCCAGAGGGAGAACAAAGTAAATAATCTAACAGTATCTAACGTTGTTGGAAGCTAGTGAGTGAGGTAATGAGAAGGCCCAATAACTATAAACTACCACAGAATTCTTTATTAATCTCTAGTGCACACTACAGATTCCATACCAAAGGTTCTCCTCAACACTGTTTAATACTCCAACCAGTCGCAAAAAGAATGACATGATTGATCACACGAGCATTAGCATTTCTAACTTCCGTTGTAATTTTGGTACACGTTTCTTTTTTGAAATAACATTTAGATATTTAGAAACTACATATAAAATGTTATAAATCTAAAATTAGTTTAAAACATTTCAAAATCATAGAAAAGAACTTTTTAATTCCCAAATACAATAGTTCCCTTTTATCTTATTTTAAAAGTTTTGTCAAGGTCTCAGTACAATCCAAAATCTAGCCAACAGAACGACTCTATATTTTGGTTTCGAATTTCCGGAAATAAATCCAAAATTAAAACATTCCTTGAATTTTAAAGTCAATTACACCCTGAAAACTGCAAGTTTTTTTTTTGGTTGCCACTCTTTACTTTTTCATAATGAAATTGACCAAAAATAGGCACTTGAGAAGTATATAAAACATCAAATTCAATAATCCTAAGTTACTAAGCTCCAAAATCAAACACCACAACCTAAAAATATGAAGAAAAAAAAAGTTTTTTGTTTTAAAAAACACAACTTACTTCCGGCAACCTCATCGGCCATACAGAGAACAGTGAGTCCATCAGTGCGTTTAACATGGAAAATATAGCGATCCTGAGAATACGAAACATTAGAATCATTATTCCCTGGTATTTTCTCCAATATCTGCCTCGCAATTGCGCTTGCGTTTGTCGACGTAGCACTGTACTCCGCCAATACTACCGATCCCCTCGCTACCAGAGCATACAGAATCGCCATTTCTCCTTTTTCTCTATCTATTACTCTTCCTCTGAATAATAGAAATAATTTGTGAAAAAATCTGTGTATGATTGTACTTGTATATATCTGATTGGATCAATCGCTATCAAAGAGTTGAAATTGGAAATAATTAAGATTAAAATGAATGAATTAATGTATTAAAATGTGATGAGTGGGGTATATGTGTGTGTACAGGAGAAGAAGAGGGAGATGATTGATTGAAAGCTGGATCTTAGGCGGGGGAACATTGACCCACGCTTTTCTGTTGCCTTTTTGGGTTGTCAAATTAGCTTATACATCGTGACTGAATTTAAAATTTGAAAGCCGTTTATCTACTAAAATATTTTTTTAGTTGCATTCACATAGTGAATGAATCAAATAAAACATAACTTGTGGCTAATTACATATAATAAGTAAAATTTGTCATCTTATATATAAGACTAAAAATATGGTATAACATGTTAAATAAATAGTCAAAACACAACTTCATGGCACGTATTGTCCCTTTTGACCCAACTTACCTTAAAATTTATTCCTTGAGTTATGTATTCAGTTCAGAAATGTGCATACCATGTGAAATTGTAATTTGACTTATAAAAATTCTTTAGTTTAATCTATTATTATGTGAAATTCACATAACATGTTATGTTTAACTCTTTTTTCAAAAGTTTGTCAGCCTAAAGTCTCTCAATACTCTTCTTTCGTTGGTTCGTCCTCCGTCACGAGCGTCATAAATAGCGTCATAAATATATACCAAAAGAGTCTAAAAAACGCAATAAGTGCCTAGATTCTAGGGAGAGTCATAAACGTCTCTTCAAACTGAATCCCATGTTGATTAGACCTCTGAACTTCTGAACTTCTGAAAAAGTAGTTGTTATCCAATTAAACTTTACCTCTTTAAATTGATTAGGCCGTAGTTGTTTCATTTATTCTTAGTTTCCAAGCCATCAAAAATTATGTCTATTTTCTCTCATCTTCCAAACACATAAATACTCATCTTCTCTCATACCCAAATACAACGATGGCAAACACTTCTAAGAATCCTTCATCACCACCCAAGGAAATAATACCCACACTATCCATCACACCTTCAACCATACCTACATTTAAGAAAGGAAGGTTCAATATGCTGGCTCGCAAGGTTGTTGCTGAAAAAGAACAAATCAAGAAAATCAATAAGTAGTTGAGGGCAAGTGAGGTAGTTGAACCCCAAATATCTGAAGACTCTTTCAAATCTGCAACTGAGGGAGAAGAAACTGTTTTATCTAAAATAGAGCAGGTAAAATCTGTTCCTAAAGTTACATCTGAAGTAACCTCTAAGGTTACTGCAAATCTGGAAACTAGATTTTCCCATTTTATCGACAGACATTTTTCTATTTTCATATTTAAATGACCAATTACATTTTAAATTATATTGCAAGTTTCAAAATTAGTCTTTAAGAGTTTTTGTGCCATTTGGCTTTCCTCTATTGTTGTTCTTGCACGATGATATTTTAAAATATTCGGCCTGTTATTACTCGTACATGTGGGCAGACTTAACTAACTACTACGCTTCTTAATGATATTCCGACACATTTCTATGTATATTCTTGTTTGTCTTTACTCTTTTTGTCATTATTTTGTGCTTGTTGATTTCGTAAAAACAAATTGGGTTTGAATTTGGACAAATAGAAATAGATATATAAAGAAAGGAAATTTCCTATTCGGCATATCCCATATCTTGTGCACATTGATTATTCTGTTGGTTTCATATGGCTTAAAATGGGCCTAATACTAGTATGAATTTGGTGACTTCACCCATTTTTTATTATTTTTATAGATAAATAAACCTATTTTTTTTTCTTGTTTAATATCGAACATTTTTATCATGATTCGACCATACCTTAAACGAAATATCAAGCCCCATAAGTGTTAAGGATGCACTAGCTTCATTATAACTCCTTTCTTTGGAAGGAGTGTTTCAAATCGTGAAAGAAAAGTTGTCAATCTTAACCAAAATTTGGAATCTCATGACAAAGGGTTATTTGTTCCACGTCAAACAAGGTTATGGTATAAAGAGACATTCGTAAAGTTAAAATGTGTAATTAATTTTTTAGGATAACTATAGGGTGCAATTTATGTTTTTTCTTTTCTTTTTTCATCTATGTTATTGAACTTGTGACTGTGGCAATCAAACTTTATTTATGGAGTCAAAAAAGTAGTAAGTTGGAACAGTAACAAACAACCCCTCCAAATATTTGACTTCTTGGCTTAACTTTATATTTTGGTACGCGGGATAAGGAATAATTAATTTCGGGATTAAATTTGAGATGAATTTATTCCGTATTTGGTTGAGATAAAATGATGGTATACCTAATTCCGGGATTAGTTATCCCGGGATTGTAGTATTTTTTATCCCTATGGGAAGGTGATATAACTAATTTCAGGATAACTAATCCCGGAATAATTAATCATGGGATAGCTTGTTTCCCAACCAAACGACCCTTAATTATTTTCACATATTCTAAGAACCTAATCACCCTCGTGTGGATTCGAATACACCTTGGGATAACTTTAAATACTTCGTGAAAGTTTCAAATTAGCGTAAAGAATAAATAAAATTTACCGAGCTTTACATAATCTTTGTAAATTGCAACTGTAACTTATATATTCCGCACAAAAACAAAGAAAGGAACATATTTTTTTCGACGAAAATCTCTCTGTTTTCTTCACAAATCCAAGAGCCAAATGTAGACAATACCCTTCTCATGAAAGGGTTTATTCAGAAAATACCTACTTTTGGGAACTCTAGTTGATTTATCAAGATTCTCCAAGTAAGTTTAGCTTTCAAATCTCTGAATCCTAGTCCTCCTTTCGCTTTTGCTTCACATAAAACTATTCCATTTGTCAAAGTGAATGCATTTTAATTTCTGAGTTCTGAAAGTGAACGCTTTCACATTCTAAAATTATTTCTTCGCATATGCGCATTTCATCATTTTCTGTTTTATTGTATTTCACATCATGGAAAAAGACGCTGGTTCATTACCAATTGACCAAATCATTGATCATATGTCCGCGATTTTTTAACATTTGCAAAACATAAAAAATGAAAGACTCGTCAAAAAAAAAAGTGAAATTTGGACCTCTACTAAATTTCATTTTGTTAAATAATAAAGGGTAGTTCAGTCATTTTACACTAGGTAGTTAGCTGTTAATGAAGTCAGCTTAGCTGTTATTAGTGAGTTAGTTATTATTCCTAATGTTAGTTAGTTAACACTATTTAAGCTTAACAACTCTCATTTTGTAAAGATACAGAAGAATACTCAATACACTAATTCTCTCTCTGTCTCTCTCTTCATCTCTATACTTCGTATTCTTCATAACAACTCACATTTCTCCTTCTTATTGAATTACAACATGGTATCACAGCTTAGAAATTGAAGCTTGTAAATCGATCGAGTTTATACCAGTAACAAGATTCATAGTTGAATTCTGAAATTCAAGAAGCAATGGGGTCGATTGGAGAACAATTAGGGTTGAACTCTACAAATCTGGGCACATGGGAGCGTGTGACTCAATACTCTGGAAATCCAATTGTAGGTGTTGATTACAATCATCCATTGTTCTTGTCTCCAACCGATATAAGTGGGATTCAAATCATTTCTTTTCAATTAACTGGTATCGAAAACTATTCCATCTGGAATAGGTCTATGAGAGTAGCATTACTAGGAAGAAACAAATTAGGCATGGTTGATGGTACATGCAAGAAGAAAAACTTTCCAGATACAATGGGAAATCATTAGAAAAGGGTCAATGCAATTGTGTTATCTTGGATAATAAACTCAGTTGCTAAGGGCCTGCTAGGAGGAATTATGTATGCTTCAAGTGCCCCAGCTGTTTGGGAAGATCTATCGGAAAGATTTAATAAAGTTGATGGGTCAAGAACTGTCACGACCCAAAATCAACCGTCATGATGGCGCCTATCCTGGAACTAGGTCAGCCTCAACTCGACAACCCAATACCAACTAATACCATAGCGACACTTGATGAGTGTCCGCGCTCTTCCAAATTTACCCTTTAAATTGGAAAGGCTTATTTGCGATAAATTAATCGATCAGCGGTGCAGTCGACGGTTCCGTGCCTTTCCCTCTCAAGTTGTCCATTTGAGAGTACCAGTCTAGACCCTTCTAGAAACCTCACTCCAATATCAACTGTGTATGCATCATGTCAAACCTAGTATGGGTTAGAACGTTGTTCGCCTGACAATCTACTAAGATAAGTCGTGTCCAAAGTCCGACGGGATTTTCATAATCCCAATGGACATCATCACGTTATGTGCATTACTTGGAGAAAATATGCCGGTATGTTAATCATTAATGTGTAAATAGTCAGACCCGGAGGAGGAAAGGGCTAACTCTATTTGTTTTGCAGAAAATTAGGCACGAAGTCCCCTAGTTCGGTATGGTTCAAAACATCCCACATTTGCTGCTGGATTGGTGGAAGAACCTCTCACCTAGTGACCAAAATCATGTGAAAAGGGTCCTCGAAAATTTACCTTCCTTATTGGACATTCGGCCAAATAACACATTGATTGAGGCCGCCACTATGTTTTGGGATGAGAAAAGAGTTGTCTTTTGCTTTGGTAATGTAGAGATGACTCCTCTCTTAGAGTAAATAAGAGGCTTCGCTAGGCTGCCATGGGATAGTCCAAGCTTATTAGTACCAGAAAATCGTACTCCCCGCGATTTTTTGAAAATGATGGGTTTCAAGAAAAATGATGAATTACTCTGTCTGAAGGAGTCATACATACCATTTGAATTCCTTTATGAACGTTACGGGCATAGCAAGTCATATCACCTTCACCGTGATGAACTTGCCATTACTTCTTTAGGTTTGACACACCGCCAACTTTTTGGGTTCATTGTCTGTTTCTTGGGGTTGCTGATATTTCCAATGAAAGGGGGGAGGATCCACAGTCGCTTAGCCACGGTCGCTAGGACTCTAATGGAAGGAATTGAAGGACAAACTTACACTATCATCCCCATGATCTTGGCCGAAATGTACTGAGCTCTAGATCGATGCAAGCTGTGGTATGGGCATTTCGAGGGCTGTAATCTATTGCTATAGGTTTGGTTATTAGAACATTTCCAGAGAGGTGAATATCGTCAGGAACTTCGGCGATGACCATTGAATGACTACATATCCTACCATCATCCAAAAAGAATAACATTTATCCCAGATAGGTTCGCGCAACCTGGAAATGCTATGAGCTGGGTGCGTTTCTTCAGCAATTTGACTGACGAAAGAGTACATTGGATGTTTGAATGGTTCCCTAGCAGCGATTTCATCATCAGGTCAAGAGAAACCACTCATTTAGTGTTGATCGGGTTAAGGGGAATCTATCAGTATGCTCCTATAAGAGTAATGAGGCAAGCGGAAAGAAAGCAGGTTATACCTCGGGTTTCCAACATGGTCCAGTATAAAGCAGACTTTAAACAGAACATCATTCCGTTCAAGTTCGAGGTGCAGCATATGTGAAATCAAAAGGTCGTTGTAGAGAAAGACACTATCGAGCCAGACAGGTACCATGCCGGCCATGTATACTTCTACCCATCATGGTTGGTAGATGATATAGCGGGAGATGTCAAGCCAGGGATTAATTTGAAAAATAGGGTTATAGATGACGCTGCTGAAGCACAAGTCAAGTATAGGATACTACACAAGAGGGTTTTCGAGTCTAAAGCTGGACATTTGGAACAACACAAAGTGGATATGGAAGCCATCGGCGAATGGAAAGAAATTGCTACTAAATCAACAGAAAAATTGGAATATTTGGAGCAAGGGTTAATGGAACTTGAGGGGAAGATGAGGAAGAGGCTCTCGGATTATCAGAATATGAAAGGCAATGAGGGAGGGCACCTAGCAAGGGCTTACCTACTATTGGACATGCGCGACCTGGGGAACTTGATTGATGGATCCAAGAAGGCCAAGCATGGAGAAGGTCCTTTCGGGACCAAGTAAATTAGGAAATGATGTTCTTTACTGCTTTTTAGCTTAGTTTTAGATTTCGAATGTAATAAGGCAAATGCCATTAGTGACTTTCTTATTATTGTCATTTTAGTAAGGATTTGATTCATTTTTGCATTAATTAAATGACACAATTATTGGCATCAATTTTCTCCAAGTCTATGGGTCGCTTAGGCCTACCTCGGACACAATGAGGACCCCCCAAATTAGGACGCGATTCTGTTACATCATTTTGCAGAGCATGTTTAATATTCCAAGTATTCTTTCAATATCCCTTACTGACTTGGTTACCTCTTATTTTTCTTTCTTTTGATTATTCCCCTTCCCCAAGGTTGGTTCGTGCATACTGGCATCATCCGCATATCACACTAGATGCAGAGGTCCTCCTCCTCCTCCTCCACCAAGTGATCCTAAATGCAGAAGCAAAGGGAAAGAAAAAATAGATGATTTAAGGAGTATCAGAAAGGACAATGCAGAGAACGTTGAAACCTCGGACGGTCGGAATACTCCAGCACAGAACGAATTGGTCCTACGTCTGGAACAGAAAATATTGGAGCTACAAGGGGAACTTGAGCAGGTCCGGAACTTGGCAAACCTTTCCCTCACCCTAAACGTCCCCGACCTTAATCAACAAAACACAAACGCCCAAAACCCAGTACCTCCCCAAAACACACAAAATTCTCCCGCACCACATCAATATGCCACACCTCATCAAAACCACAACCCTCCACCGATACCTACTCCTCAAAAATACCATCACCACCCAACTCAATACCAACAAACAACCATATACCACACCCCTCAGAATGCACCACAGCCTACTCCTGACCCGCAAAACTCAACCAATGACCACCATTGCGCTCAGATTCCCAGAGTCCACCAAAGTAATCCCATCTATGTGGAAACCTTACCCCACACCCCACAACAGACCTTATACATACCCGAATCCGCCGAGAAGGACCTGCTCATCAAGAACATGGTAGAGGAACTCAAGAAACTTACTGGCAGAGTTCAAAGTGTCTAAGGGGGCAAAGGCATTGAGGGTTTGAATTATGAAGATTTCTGTATTCAGCCAGATGTAGAACTACCAGAGGGTTACAAACCTCCTAAGTTCGAAACGTTCGACGGAACTGGTAATCCGAAGGTGCACTTGAGAACATATTGTGACAAGCTTGTAGGAGTTGACAGGGATGAAAGAATCCGCATGAAGCTGTTCATGAGGAGCCTCACCGGAGATGCCCTGTCTTGGTACATCAGTTAGAACCCAAAGAAATGGGTTAATTGGGTGAGCATTTCATCAGATTTTATGGATCGGTTCAGGTTTAACACAGAAAACGCACTAGACGTTTTCTACGTTCAGAATCTCAAGAAGAGGCCAACAGAAAATTTCCGCGAGTATGCAACTCGGTGGAGGTCTAAAGCTACAAAAGTAAGGCCAGCATTGGAAGAAGAACAAATGAATAAGTTCTTCGTCAGAGCTCAGGATTCGCAATACTACGAAAGACTGATGGTTATTGAAAACCATAAATTTTTTGACATCATCAAATTGGGAGAAAGAATAGAAGAAGGGATCAAAAGTGGAATGGTGACAAATTTCGAAGCACTCCAAGCCACAAATAAAGCCCTACAGTCAGGAGGTATCTGTAAAAAGAAAAAAGTAGGTGCGGTGATGGTAGCCCAAGGTCTAAAGTCTCATCTTATATACCAAACACCTTCACCCACATATCAGCCTTCACCTCCCAGATATCAACAGCCTACCGCCACTTACCATACCTATAACACCCAACCATCATACTACCACTCACCACCATCCCGCCAAAACTACCAAAAACCTATACCAAGTTTCGGCCGTAGGCCACCCAGACAATAAACCCCAATTGCTGAACCTATAGACCAGTTGTACGAGAGACTAAAGGTTGTCGATTATATCACTCTCATTCCTATTGTTGCTATGGAAAACGCTTCCCCGTGGATTAACCCAAATAAGACATGTGCATATCACTCAGGCATGAAAGGTCATACTATTGATGAGTGTCGTACTTTGAAGGATAATATTCAGACATTAATTGATACCAAAGTCATACAGGCAAAGGAGGCTGCACCCAATGTCTGTAACAATCCTCTCCTAGATCATAGGGGTGGAGAGGTAAACGTAATAGAGACTGATGAAGAATGGGACTCAGAGGGGTCAATTGGACTCATTCGAGAAGGGGATAATTCTGAAACATCTCCAGTCACTCTCACACCTATCATGGTACAGACTTAGGCACCAATTGAAGTCGAGGTAGTTGCACCAACGCAATTTGAGGTTGAAGTAACAACGCCCTTCACCGTGATGGTAGCACCTACGTTGTCTTATAAGTCTAATTCTATACCATGGGATTATGTTGCGTAAGCAAGAAGGAAAGGAAAGGCAAAAATGGAAGAAACAGGTGCAGCGCAAGGCATGACCAGAACTGGTAGGATTTATACACCCGAGTATTTGGGAGGAACAAGCAAAGAAGCCGCCTCTAAACCGCATGTCATTGAGACTGGCCCAGATGATCTTTGGAGAAGGGTGCAAGCAAGAGAGTATTCTGTGGTTTATCATCTGAACAAAACCCCTGCTCAAATATCTATTTTATCACTGCTGCAAAACTCTGAGGCACATAGGAATGCCCTCATGAAGGTGTTGAATGAAGCCTATGTACCTAACAACATCACTAGTGGAGAGATGGCCAATATGGTAGGGCAAGTGTCAGAAAGCCACAAGATCACTTTTCATGAAGACGAGCTGCCACCAGAAGGACTAAGTCACAACAGGGCATTGCATATCACAATGCAGTTTGAGGACAAGTTCATTGCCAGGGTCCTGATAAATGGGGGTTCGAATCTCAACATCTGTCCACTAACTACTTTGAAAAGGTTGGGTAAAGGTTTGCACGAGATACGAGCAGGGAGTATGAATGTAAAAGCATTTGATGGGTATCAAAGGGCCATATTGGGGATGCCAACCTCAGCTTACAGATGGGCCCGACCTGGTTTGATGTTGAGTTTCAAGTATTGGATATATCTGCTATATACAATCTATTGTTGGGACGACCGTGGATACATGTCGTTGGGGCCGTGGCTTCTACACTACATCATGTCGTGAAGTTTGAGTGGAACCATCAGGAAGTGATCATCCATGGGGAATGAGGTAATCCCATTTACACCAATCAAAGTGTTCCGGTCGTCGAGAATAGAAGGAAGTTGGGTGGAGAAACATACCATCGCATCGAGCGCGTCAACGCAATTGAAAAAGGACAAATGGTAAAGCAATAAATAGAAGGCATATTGGCATGGACAGGGTATGATCCTGGAAAGGGTCTCGGTAAGAATCTCCAGGGGATCACCAAACTCATACAGCTAAAGCGTCACGGCACAACTTTTGGGCTTGGGTATGAATACACCTGGTACGAGTATCAGAATTGGTTGCCACTGTGGCGTGGTCCTTATTACCCTTTAGAACAACTGGTACCACATTTGCACTAGTCATTTTATCAAGTTGACATGATATGGGGGGTCTGAAGAAGATGAAGTTTTGGTTGGCATAAGGAATTTGTTTCTAGATGATGAAGACATGGATTGCGGTACGATAGTTGAGTAGGAGGAGGAGGAAGGCCTTATTATTCAGACAATGGAGAAGGGAGTTGTTCTCAAGAATTGGACTGCTGCACCATCAAGGGCCCACCGAGTTCCTGGGTAAACTAGCAATTAGCATCATTTATTTTTGAAAACAATTTTATGGGTATTTAAGATATTTTCAGTATTTTATTTTAAACATATTTTGTTTTGAAATAATTGCTCGAGTCATCGAGCCGTACTTGTTTGACATTTTCAAAATTTATCTAATGCATTGTTATTTTAGTATTTATTATTATTCTTTATATTTTTTCTCTAGAACATTATTATTACCTATCCCGATGAACCTACGACTGTGACATGTAATGAGACATCGTAACATAAGGATAGTGATTCAGAGGATCTGGAAGAGGATATAATACCCGGGGAAATTGTCAGAGAAGTGAAAAACTTTAAAAACAAGCCTAAATCCAATTTGGATGAGACCGAAACAGTTAATTTGGGAGATTCTGAAATGGTCAAGGAAATGCGTGTAAGCATTCACCTATCACCGTCAGAGAAAGAAGAATACATCTGGTTCTTGAAGGAGTATGAGGATATTTTTGCATAGTCCTATGATGATATGACCGGTTTGAGCACGTTCATAGTGGCTCATAAACTACCTACCAACCCTATATGTCCACCTGTAAAGCAGAAGCTCATGAAGTTCAAACCAGATATGAGTCTGAAAATAAAGGAGGAAGTCACCAAGCAGATCAAAGCCAAGGTTCTTAGAGTGGTTGAATATCCGACCTGGTTGGCTAACATTGTGCCGGTTCCAAACAAAGATGGGAAGGTCAGGGTGTATGTCGACTATCGGGATTTAAACAAAGCAAGTCCCAAAGATGATTTTCCTTTGCCCAATATACACATACTGATTGACAATTGTGCCAAGCATGAACTCCAATCCTTTATGGATTGCTTCGCGGGATATCATCAGATCTGGATGGATGAAGAGGATGCCGAAAAGACAGCCTTTATTACACCGTGGGGAGTATATTGTTACAAAATGATGCCGTTTGGCCTAAAGAACGCTGGAGCCACATATATGAGGGCCATGACAACCATTTTCCACAACATGATACACAAGGAGATAGAGGTGTACGTGGACGACGTCATCATCAAATCCAAGAGAAGCACAGATCATATGGCAGATTTGAGAAAATTCTTTGATCGACTTCGAAGATATAACCTGAAATTAAATCCCGTAAAATGTGCCTTCGGAGTCCCTGCTGGAAAGTTGTTAGGGTTCATCGTCAGCCGCCGAGGAATTGAGCTAGACCCGTCAAAGGTCAAGGCTATCCAAGATTTGCTACCTCCGAAGAACAAGAAAGATGTGATGAGTTTCTTGGGGCGTCTCAATTACATCAGCCGTTTCATAGCACAATCAACTGTGATTTGTGAACCGATTTTCAAAATGTTAAAGAAAGAGGCTGCAACAAGTTGGATTGAAGAATGCCAGAAAGCCTTTGACAAGATCAAGGAATATTTATCCAAACCACCTGTTCTGGTCCCACTAGAACCTGAGAGACCTCTGCTACTCTATTTATCTGTACTGGATGGGGTTTTCGGTTGTGTCTTGGGACAACACAACGAGACGGGAAGAAAGGAACAGACCTTATACTATCTAAGTAAGAAGTTCACACCCTACGAAGCACGATATTCTTTGCTGGAGTGCACCTGCTGCGCATTGACGTGGATAACTTAGAAGTTGAGGCACTACTTCTGTGCCTACACCAAATATCTCATATCAAGAATGGATCCGTTAAAATACATCTTCCAGAAACCCATGCCTACGGGAAAGTTGGAAAAATGGCAGATACTACTGAGTGAGTTCGACATCATCTATGTAACTCAGAAGGTGGTCAAGGGGAAAGCGTTGGCAGATCATCTGACAGAAAATCCTGTGGGTGGAGAATATGAACCACTAAAACATATTTTCCCGATGAAGAGGTATCATTCGTAGGAGAAGATATCACCGAAATCTATGACGGTTGGAGAATGTTCTTCGATGGAGCTGTAAACTTCAAATGAGAAGGTATTGGAGCAGTTTTAGTGTCAGAAATAGGTCAACACTATCTAGTATTCGCAAAGCTCAGGTTTCCATGTACCAGGAATATGGCAGAATATGAGGCCTGCATCATGGGGCTCAAGTTGGCCATTAACATAAACGTTCAGGAATTGCTGGTAATTGGAGATTCAGACCTTTGGGTACATCAGGTTCTAGGAGAATGGGCTACAAAGAATACCAAAATATTGTCATATTTGTACTACGTACAAGAGCTGATGAAGAGATTCACAAAAATAGAGTTCAAACATGTTCCGAGAATCCAGAATGAGTTCACAGATGCGTTGGCCACTCTATCTTCTATGATACAACACCCAGACAAGAATTTCATCGATTCTATTCCAGTAGGGATCCATAATCAGCCAGCTTATTGTGCTCATGTTGAAGAAGAAACTGATGGGAATCTGTGGTTTCATGACATCAAAGAATACTTGGCAAAATGAGAGTAGCCGGAGCACACAAATCATACTCAAAAACACACACTCCGAAGATTATCTAACCACTTCTTCCAAAGCGGAGGAATTCTGTACAGAAGGACTCAAGATCTAGGGTTATTACGGTGTGTCGACGCTAATGAAGCATCCAAATTACTTGAAGAGATACATGCCGGAACTTGTTTCCGGACCACACATGTATGGCTTTGTCTTAGCTAAGAAGATATTAAGAGCAGGATATTTTTGGATGACTATGGAAACCGACTGCATCAGATATGTCCAAAAGTGTCATCAATGCCAAGTACATGCTGATATGATACGAGTGCCACCCAATGAACTCAATGCAACAAGTGCACCTTGGCCTTTCTCTGCTTGGGGGATGGATGTCATCGGTCCAATCGAACCCGCTGCTTCAAATGGGCACCGATTCATTCTAGTGTCCATAGATTATTTCACAAAATGGGTTGAAGCCGTATCTTACAAGGCTGTAACTAAGAAGGTCGTAGCGGACTTCGTTAGGGATCATATTGTCTGTCGATTCGGGGTACCGGAATTAATCATCACCGACAACGCCGCCAACTTTAACAGTGATTTGATGAAATCCATATGTGAAACCTTCAAGATCAAGCACAAGAATTCCACAGCATACATGCCACAAATGAATGGATATGTGGAAGCCGCCAATAAGAACATCAAGAAGATATTAAGGAAGATGGTAGATAATCACAAACAATGGCACGAGAAGTTACCATTTGCCCTACTTGGATATCGTACCACGGTTCGCACATCAGCTGGGGCAACTCCTTATTTGCTGGTCTATGGCATTGAAGCTGTCATTCCCGCCGAAGTAGAAATTCCTTCTTTGAGAATCATACAAGAGGCTGAACTCAGTGATGCAGAATGGATACAAAGTCGTTATGAGAAACTGGCTCTCATTGACGGAAAAAAAATGAACTCAGTATGTCACGATCAACTTTACCAGAACAGAATGTCCAGAGCTTTCAACAAAAGGGTCAAGCCTAGACAATTCACATTGGGGCAGCTGGTGCTGAAGCGGATCTTCCCGCATCAAGATGAAGCCAAAGGGAAATTTTCACCCAATAGGCAAAGGCCCTACATAGTTCACAGAGTACTAACAGGAGGGGCGCTCATACTCGCAGAGATGGACGGAGAAGTTTGGCCAAAACCTATCAACTCAGACGCAGTCAAGAGATACTATGTTTAGATTATTTACATTTCTTCATCTAATGTAACTGAACTACGCTTGACCTGATTCCCGTTTAAGAGGGGATACATAGGCAGCCCTGTGGGTTCAGTCACATCTCAATAAAATCTTCATTTTTGCCATGGTCAGAAACTGGGGCAGAATTTTGAGTAGGACCCTCAAAATTCTAAAGCAAGTCCAGCCAATTTTGCCATACGCAGAACAATCAAAGAATTGCTTTTAAACTGGGGAAGAATTTTGAGGAGGACCCTCAAAATTCTAGAGCAAGGAAGTCGCAATGTCTCTAAAATATGTCACAGTCATTGGTTCACCTAACTTAGTCGATATTGCATACTACTATATTCAAATAACTACATTCATCAAATGCATGCATTTCTTTCGAAAAACTTTATTTCTATAAACAGCCAGATGTTACCCAGGGTAACTCAAACAGGATCTAAAGACAGGATCACAGGCAAGGCAGAAGACAAAAACGTGAACCAACCTTCCCCCACAGAACTCACCATTTTTCTTTGAATGCAGGTACAATAACATAACGATACTCGCAGATACATCAAGACATTGCCTTCAGAATATCTAGCACAAATATCTTCAGCTAAGAAATACTTTTCCACTTGCCTCATATTCTTTGCATGAGGCTAAGCATTGCCTCCCTAATTGCATAAGGCTAAGCACTGCCTTTCCTTGCATGAGACTAAGCATTGTCTCCTTTCTTTGCATGAGACTAAGTATTGTCTCCTATTTGCATGAGGTTAAGCATTGCCTCCTTAATTACATAAGCCTAAGCATTGCCTTTCCTTGCATGAGACTAAGCATTGTCTCCCTTCTTTGCATGAGACTAAGCATTGTCTCTTATTCGTACGAGGCTAAGCATCATCCCCTTAACTGCACAAGGCTAAGCACTGCCTTTCCTTACATCGAGACTAAGCATTGTCTCCTATTTTGTATGAGGCTAAGCCCTGCCTCCCTAATTGCATAAGGCTAAGCGGTGCCTTTCCTTGCATGAGACTAAGCATTGTCTCCTTTCTTTGCATGAGACTAAGCATTGTATCCTATTTGCACGAGGCTAAGCATCGCCTCCTTAACTGCATAAGGCTAAGCATTGCCTCCTTAACTGCACAAGGCTAAGCACTGCCTTCTTTGCATGAGACTAAGAATTGCCTCCTATTTTGCATGAAGCTAAGCACTGTTTCCCTTACTCGTATGAGACTAAGCGTTGTCTCCTATTTTGCATGAGGCTAAGCCCTGCCTCCCTCTTGCATACGGCTAAGCACTGCCTTTTCTTCAGGATTAAATACTATCCCCACTACGCCACCTAAGACCTAGCACTATCCTCTGTTCATCTAGGGCTAAGCACTACCCTCATCTTACACAAGACTAAGTCGTGTCTTGTCTCATCTTCGCATGTGACCAAGCGTCACATCTTTGCACTTCATAGGCTGAAATATTGTCATTTTGTCCAAAGGCATCACAGTCCGAAGGCATCATCCTCATAGTTCAGAGGCACTATTTTCATGGCCCGTGGACATCATTTCATGTCCTGCGAATCCCTTATCACACGATTCATAGCCCAGGACGTCATGGTCTAAGGACATCATTCTCACTGTCCAAAGACAACTTTCATGGTCCAAAGGGAATTTGCATCATGTTTAAATTCTCGCAATAATCCATATATACTTGCGTGCATCGTGTTTTAAGTTTTGCAGGTAATCCAGGAAGTAATCGTTCTCCTAACAGGAACAATCATCGCTCATGTTTCCATTCAACGTTCACATCCTGCAATTATTTCAAATGCAACCAACCACCATCAGTTACCCAATTTTACTTGATAACCGTTCAGATACTCGTTTTGAGATACATCCATAACATTTCATAGTCACATTCATGATTTCGTGCAAATTCATCTGATATTGTCCTACCCAAAAGAACCCTTTTTCCGAAGCATACGACCATTCCTATGACAACTCCATCGGTTCAATTCACTGTTGGATCCAGAACTATACACGACCTGATTCCCGTAACACCAGGGATATGTAGGCAACATAGGAACCAGGCTTTGGCCCCCATTTTTCAAATCATACCACCCCTCACTCAATTCGGCCAAAATTGGTCATCATATTCTTTACCCAACAACTCTTTCATCATTCCCGGGTAAAGAGGGGCAGCTGTTGATACCCAATTTTGCCCTAATATGTTTCAAAATATATACATGCCTTCAAAATAGCATTTTATGCATTATTATTTAGTTTAAAAATCTATACAAGCATTTCCTATAATTTTTCATATTTTTAGAGCACTTGAATTAATTTTCTTGCATTTAAATTACATAAATATCTAGTAATTATCCCTTTAAATTATTTTGTGATGACTTAGTTACCTAAAATTATTATTTTGCACCTATAATATATATTTCAAATATTTTATTTCATTTCATATAATTATATTAGCATTTATAAAGCTATTTATCTAATTTTGCAATAATGACCTATATTCATATACAACTGCTCTTTATTTTATATTATTTGTGTCAAAATAGCATATTTATATTTTTTATAATACTAAGTTATTATTTTAAGCATTTCAGTGCATAAATAATATTTTTATTTATTTATTAAGCATTTGTTTATAAATTATTTTTATAAAATTTTGGGTATTTAAATAATAGCCCATTCTAACCAATTTTGGACCACATTAGTGGCCCAAAACTACCCAAACCTTAGCCCAGTCCATCCCAGCCCAAAGCCAAACAACCCTTAGACTCAAACCCGGACGGAACCCATCTCAAATAACCCGTCCCGTTTCCCTTGTGATCCTGGCCGTTGATCTCAAATGATCAACGACCCATAATTAACCTACCCGTTTTATATTACCCCTCACCCTAAACCTTAAAGACCCATTTTCCCTTTTATCCGCCGCCTCTAAACTCATTATGTCTCGCCTCTCTCTTCAGAAACCCTTGCTGCCTCCCCAATCTTCTCCAAATCCGAGTAAATCATGGATTCCCTCTGTGATTTATTTGCCTTTTATGCGTTTTCTCGTTGTTACTTACAAGATTATGGTGTTACTTGGTACTTGCCTAAACATGGCAAGTACCATCTGTCCGATTCTGTCTGAATGAGTCCTATATCTTGAATCTGGACCGTATTTCGTCTATATGCGTCTGATTCCACACTGTGTCAGTCCGATTTCGTTTGGATTTCTGTTGATTTACACTTTCCTAAAAAATAAGGGCTTATCGGATTCCTCTGTTAAATTGATTTCAAATTGATTTGCATGTTGTCTTTCCTTATTTGTCGCTTAATTTGCTCCGTTTCCCTATGTGTTTGTTCGATTTTTGACTGCTATATAAACCCCCTCATTTTCCCTTATTTAGGAGAGACTTTTGAAAAAATCGATTTCTTCACTAAAATTTTGAGGTTTTTGCTACTCTCTTGCTTGGTATTCTGTATTGGCCATTCTTGGTGCGACCACTGCCCTGAGTTTATCGAAACTCTCGGGAACTTTGACGCATTAGGGATCCTGGGTTTTCTGTGGAAACCTATTCTTTACTGTTCTTCGCTTAACTGGTGAGTCATTATACTTTGCAATTTTATTCCTAGGCATCTATGGTTTGTATACATTTTCATTCATGAGATTGGTCAGTTCAATATGTTTTCTGGATTGCTTTTGTGTGTAATTCCGTTTGCTTTCCTCAACTTTTTAGGTCTCTTTAGCCTTTAGTTTCAAGCATGCCTAAACCGGATTCTATTAAGTTCTGACCAGTGAAGGTGTTAGAGAATTATTACTGTTTGGGACTCTTACACTTGTTAGCATCTTCTGGTGTTTAATTTAGTCTTTTGCTATCAATCTTGTTACTTGAATATGCCCTACTCGCATAATTTGTACTTCTTTAGTCGACTAGTGTAGTGAGTTCAAAAGCATGGATATGCACGCCCACTGTATGGCACAAGCCTGTTTCCCATCATAATCTAAATTTCTGTGCTAGCTTGCTTATCTAACATATTTGACCCTGCTCTCTATCAATATGCCTTTAGCATGTTTAACCCCCCTTAATTCACCAGTAGTTATAATCTGCTTTTCTCATGTCTAAATGTTGCCCTATTGACAAATTAGCATGACTGTTTCATAACATCAAGACCTATACTTAGCACAATCTGGACCTTATTTAGGTAAATAGTCTACTGTGTCGATGCTAGAATACCCACATGTGCTATTTAACATGAGCTTACTCGTCACTCTGTACTGAATCTCTATGATGCTTGTCTTGCATACATAATGTGTTTTAATGTTATAAGACCTTTTCCCTCAATTGTGATCTTGCTTCCTTGCTAATATGCCCCCAATATGTCTTAATCCCCTGTTCCTTCAGTGATTGCTTGGACTGTCATAATGTGCGCTCTCTATCATGTCCCAATGCAATCTTGCCTCCTAATGAGAATTAATATGTTTGTCTTATGATACTAAGATGCATGCTTAGCTTAATCTGAACCTCTTAGGTCTCAATTGGTTTAATGTCATGAGCGATAATCTATGTATATCTTGCAAACCTATTTTTTTTTCAATATGAGGCTATTTATGTGGTGCTTTGCTGTCCTGCTAAACCTACTGGTCTATTTGATTACTTACTTTATATGCTCAATTTGGCTATGCCTACTTTAGGATATGAATGTATCTTCTAACTTCTGTCCATTTTCCTTACTGGCAACTTATGCTATTATGAACTCTTCATTCTTATCCGGCTGAAAGTCAAGGCCACCTAGGTTCTATTATTGGCCTCCCTAGTGTGAGCACTGCTCGGGATTCAATTGAGACCCTTGTGAACTCTGACACACCAGTGCTTGGTCCTTAGTCACTCCCTCAATCTCAAAATTGTTTCTATTCACTCTACTTCCCCATGTTATGTGTTGTGTACCTGAATTGGTTGGTTCAAGTAATGCAACACTTGGTGCCATGGTTGAGTAAACTGGTTCAGGACTCCTCTATGGATCCCTGAGTCTTGTATTGAATGTGGATCTTTGTTGAAGGCCTGGGTATGTTGTGTAAGAGCTATTGAAGGCCCGGGCAATACTGGGTATTTATTTTATTCGGGCCTGTTGTAGGCCACTTATCACCGTTATGTGACATTTGTATTTTTACTCGTATTTGAGCATGTAATAACCTTTGTATAAACACTTGGGGAATTAGTAAGAAGGAGAAACGGGTATGTCTAAGTTTGCATGAAAGGGTAGCCAACATGCCTATAGGATTCATATGACTTATCTAACCTGCTATGTATAGGCCTTTAATCTTGGTTGTACTGTTAGAAATCATGACATTAGGACAAGTACACACACACACACATGCTATCTACTAGCAAATATGAATTCAAATGTTGCCATTATTCTCACTGCTAGGTGTTACTAGAAAACCTGCCTATAGGAATAAATGTTAATGAATTTTCCTTCAATTCACTTCAGTTATTCACTAGAAATCATGCCTATAGTATTTTGATCACTTCATTTGCTATTGTATCACATTGTTCACTAGAAATCTTGTTTATAGGACTAAGTATAAATAAAATGAGTTCTAATCATTGATTGTTAGAGATCCTGCCTATAGGAAATAATTGCTTATTAATTGTTTAATATAGACTACTTAAACAATGTTCCTGATCGTCACTGTTAGGAAAATTTGGATAATTCTGGGGCTCTTCCCAGCAGATTCTGTTATACCCAACTGTGTAGATCACCTAGGCATCATACATATAGGATTGGTAACATAAAACTCTCAATAATTAGCTTATAATACCTGTATGATTCTGTCTATAAGCTATATCATGTATCTGAAATTACCTGCATACTTTGATCGCCTAGAAAGCATGTCTATAGGATTCTGCAGATTCATGATTGGCATATGTGGTTACGTGCATTTATTGCTTAAGTGCGGAGGCAAACTTGAGCCCTCCTCCCCCCCTCCCCCTTATTGACATATTTGAAGTCCAACGTGTGTTTTGTATGTCGCCTAGTTTTATCATTTTGAGCAGCCTAAGTTTAAGTCTAGAACCACCCTAAATAGAAGTCCAATACCTCCTCGACCCTAGGTATGGGACGGGTAATGCACGCATAGGGTACGACCTGAGGGAGTTACGAAGTATTATTTAGGGTGGGTAATGCACCCGCTGAATAATATGAGTAACACCCCATCTTAAGGGAGTTACGAAGTATTATTTATGTTGCACGGGGTGATCCTTTAGGCTAAAAAACTTAGGACCCCCCC
>AWOL01S0000514.1:57649-77111 GCA_000715115.1 Nicotiana otophora
CTTCTTTATATGTGGTTATTAGATCTAAATAGTTGTATCCCTATATTCGCACCAAGATCTGTATTAATCATGTTGTAATAAAGTTCTGTGACTTCTGAATTCCCTTTGTTTATTTGATCACCTAGCTTAATCGTAATCCACAAAATCTTAAGCTCAGTCGAGACCCACAATTGTGGACCTCGAGGAGTGCCTAACACCTTCTCTTTGAGGTAACTTGAGCCATTACCCGATCTTTGATGGCGTTGACTAGTCAAACAGAGTCATTTGCATAATAGGTGCCCTAACTCACCTTAAACCGTTAGGTGGTGACTCTCCTCTTTTAATACCTCCTTAAAAGAGTTGTCACATGTCGAAACCCGATTTCGCGAGAAAAAGGGGGTGAGACACCAATTTCCTTGATTGTTTTGATTGTTTCAATTACCTTGGTTGTTAGAGTTCCAATTCCCTTGATTACATTGAGATCGCCATTGTTGTTGATTCGGGCCTTGAGAGTTGTTTCTTTGCCCTTGGAAGTTGTTCACATATTGCAATTCACGGTTTTGCACTTGTTGACCCTTTTTGCCTTCGCTTGTTCACCATCATGTTTACACCTTCCATTGCATTTACTTGCTTAGGACCTTGAACTTGTTGAAGTTGAGCTTTGGCTAATTGATTCATTGTGGTGGTCAACTCGGCAATTGCTTGCCCATGATCATGCAATTTTTTATGTAGGTGAATCACATTTGGATCACCTTGAGAAATATTTGCTCTACTTTGTCATGCCGATGAAGTATCCGCCATTTCATCTAAGATCTCACAAGCTTTGGCAAATGGTGTTGTCATGAAATTTCCACCGACAAGTTGGTTGACCACGCATTGATTAGTAGTATTGATCCCCCTATCGAAAGTTTGTTGAATCATAGCCTCTGTCATATCATTGTTCCGGAACTCTTTCACCATAGTACGATACCTCTCCCATATCTCGTACAAAGGCTCATTGGGTTCTTTCTTGAATGCTAGAATCTCGTCTCTAAGAGTAGCCATATGCCCGGGAGAAACGAACTTGGAAATAAATTTCTTCGCCAATTCATCCCATATACGGATAGAATGGTTTGTCAATCTTTCTAACCAATCCATGGCTTTCCCCCCAAAATAGAAGGGAAATAATCTCAATCTTAGATCATCCTCGGAGACGTTGGTCTGTTTACTCCCCCAGCAAGTGTCCACGAACCCCCTCAAGTGTTTATATGCATTTTGACTCGGAGCCCCGGTGAAGAATCCCTGTTGCTTTAGCAATGTGAGCATAACATTAGTGATTTGGAAGTTGCTCGCTCTAATGCGGGGCGGGACTATGGCACTTTCATATCATTCGTTTGGCAACACCCGGTGTGGAGCCGCTCTTGGTGGAGGTGAGGGAGGGACGATAACATTGTCATGAGGTGGTCGGCCTCGTCTATTTGCTTGAGGTTTAAGATGAACCCCGTCAACTTGTTCATCATCCACATCCTTCCCAATGGCAAGTTTCCGAGAGGATCATTGTTGTTGAGAGCCATTTTTGTACCTACAATTGTTTCACAAGAAAAGAGAATTAGTAACTCGGAAGGAAAGGAAGACAAGTCACACACAAAACCAAGTATATAGCTAAATCTGTTTTTTAGCTCCCCGGTAACGGCGCCAAAAATTGATCTCACCCAAATCACACCTCAGTTTGGGGTTGTGAAACGGTAGATTGCAATAATAATTACCTAATTGGGAGTCGGGATAGAATCCACAGGGAGCGTAGATGGGATTAGGTATATATTCAGACTAAGCGTGTTAAGTGTCTAAGATGCACTTCCACAAGCTGTGTTTTGATTCTACTTCTAAGTTATGCTACGGTTTGCAAATGTAAATCTAGAGAATAATATTTTTGGTGTTGTTTTTCAAGTATGTAAAAGATTTAGGGTTGTGACTTCCACCTAGGTATTTGCCTAACGGGTTATGGGCTTTAGAGCGGGTTTCGTTGGTCGGGGTGTATTATAGCAATCAACACACAATTACCCACTAAATATCTCTCGGTAATATAGTGGTTTTGCCCGATTTGGCTCTCTCTCAAGTCCAAATGAGTAATGCATAAATTAGTTGATAGATGCTCAAGTCGGGTTTTACTATCTCTAGATTCAACCCTTTAATTGGGACTATCAATTTCTTGATTTCATCCCAATTTCTTGTTAGCCAAGTTTTCCTAGACTGTCTCTCTTTCTCAAGTAGAGACTAAGTCAAATAGGCTTGAATCAATGTTTGCAACCATTAATTCTACAATTATAGCAAGAACTAGGCTAAATATTACACACCCAACGATAACCAAGCCCTAAATCAAACATCCATTAGGTACCCACACTAGGGTTGGGTCACAACCCTAGCTAGAAATTCAGCTAATCATAGTGGGTGATGAAGAAAATAAAGAAGAAAAGATGATTAAACTCATATTTAATGATAAATAGATGAAAATCCAATGTAAAATTGACAAGATATGATAAAGTTTCCTAAAACAGTAAAGAAAAACGGCTACCAACTTTCAGATATTCAAAACTTGACCTAATTTCGTCAAAAAAGACTATTTATACACAACTGAAATTTTCAGACAAAATTGTCCTTTCGGAGGTTCTGCGGCCGCATAATTCTGTGTGCAGTCCGCACTTTGCTGCAGCTCTTGACAGGAGTAGTTTTTGCGGCTGCACAATTTTGAACTACAGCCGTACTTCTTGAGTTCTGCGGACCGCATAATTTTGGGTGCGGCCGCACAACTATAGTGCGGTCCGCAAATCTTGATTGTCTTGAATTCCCAACTCTCTAAACCTTGACTTCTGCGGCCGCACAATTATTGTGGGATCCACACTTTGCATTGCAGCACTGTCAAATTTCCTTCTTGTTCTGCGGTCCACACTTTAGCCTTTTTGATTGATTTTTGTCCTTGTCCAAAATCACTCCTTCTTGAGTTGAATTTTATCACTTTGGCTCATTTTCCAATACTCCTACAAGTAAGCATATTTTATCAGTTTTCGGAAATACCTTTAAGTATTTTTGAACTAAAACGAAAGTCAAAAGGCGCAAATAAGTAGTCAAAATCCCCACTTATCATATTTTACAATAGTTTTAATCATTTTAAGCTTTCATTATGAGTTTAATTAGTCTTTCTTCTTCATTTTCTTCAAACCCTAGTATGAGTAGATAGAGTTTTACTAGGGTTGTGACCCAACCCTAGTGTGTAAACCTTATGGATATTTACTTTAGTGCTTGTTTATGATTGGGTATTTATTATTTAGCTTGGTTCATGCTTTAATTTGTAGAATTAATGGTTGCAAACATTAGCTCATGCCTAGTTGACTTAGTCTCTACTTGAGAAAGAGAGACCTAGTCTAGGATAACTTGGCTAACAAAGAATTAGGTCAATCGAGATATTGATTTACCCAATTAAAGGGTTCAACCTAGAGATAGTAATAACCCGATTTGAGTTTTTATTAACTGTTTTGTGTGATACCCATTTGGTCTTGAGAAAGCCAAATTGGACGAAATCACTCTCTGACCGAGAGGTATTGAGTGGGCAATTTAGAGTGATAGCTATAATACACCCTAATCAACAGAACAAGCATTAAAGTCTTTATCCCATTAGGCAAACATCTAGGTAATGGTCAAAGCCCTAGGCTTTTTATCAATTTGAAAAAACCTCAAAATACAATTATCTCTAGTCTTATTTCTTTATTTTGCAATCAATAGAGTAAAATTAGAAATTGAACACCAATCTTTTTGTGGAAGTGCAATGTAGATAGTTCAATTACGCGCACTGAAATATATACCCATGACTCCCATTTTAGCTCCCTATGGATACGACCACGACTCGTAGTTGGGTTTCTATAATTGCAAACGACCGTTTCATACCTTTTTTGAGGTGTGCATTTGGACGCGATCAATTTTTGGCGTCGTTGCCGGGGAGTTAAAAATGGTGTTAGCTATATATTTGGGTGTGTTTTTAGAGTATCTTCTTTTCCTTCCGTGTTACTAACTTGTTTGAGAAATTGTAGGTACAACCATGGAAAACAATGAGCTCGGATATATTGCTTTAGAGGATGTGGACATTGAGGATGACCAAGTGGATGAGGTTCTTCTTGAACCTCAAGCCAATAGAAGAGGTCGAGTACCTTATGACAATGTACCCGTTCTACCCCCCACCGCCACTACGAGTGGCTCCACACCGGGTGTTACCCAATGAAGGATATGCAAGTGTAATAGTCCCTCCCCGTATTAGGGCGGGCAACTTTCAAATCACCAACGTGATGCTCACTTTGCTAGAGCAACAAGGTTTCTTTACCGGTGCTCCAAGTCAAAATGCATACAAACATTTGAAGGAATTTGTGGACACTTGTTGGGGGATCAAACAAACAAATGTCTCCGAGGATGCATTGAGGCTAAGGTTTTTTCCCTTTTATCTACGGGGGAAAGCTTTAGATTGATTGGAACGTTTGCCGAACCATTCTATTCACACTTGGGATGAGTTGGCGGAAAAGTTTATTTCTAAGTTCTTCTCTCCGGGGCACATGGCTACACTTCGGGATGAGATTTTGGTATTCAAGCAAGAGACGAATAAACCATTACACGAGATATGGTAAAGATATTGAACGATAGTTAAGGAATGTCCCAACAATGATATCACGGAGAATATGATTCAACAAACTTTCTATTGTGGTATCAATACAACTAACCAATGTGTAGTGAATCAACTTGCCGGTGGGAACTTCATGACTACGCGTTATGCGGAGGCGTGTGAGATTTTAGATGAAATGGTAGAAACATCATCGGCGTGGCAATCCCGGGCTAATGTTCCACAAGGTGATCCCAACGTGATCTACCTTCACAAAGAGTTGCATGACCATGGACAAGCCATAGTCGAATTGACTACCACCATGAATCAACTAGCAAAAACTCAACTTCAACAAGTGCAAAATCCTAAGCAAGTCAATGCCATGGAGAGAGAGTGAACATGATGCTGAACAAGAGGAGAACCAAGCGTCCACAAGTGCAACATCGAGTGGAAAATTTTGTGCAAGAGGATAGTGGTTTTGATCAAGATGATTCTTATAATGACCAAGAAGAGGAGGTGCAATATGTGAACAACTTTCAAGGGCAACGTAACAACTTCTAAGGCCCAAACCAACAACATTGGCGACCTTAAAATAATCAGGGCAGTTGGAATTCTAACAACCAAGGAAATTGGAGTGGCAATAATCAAGGAAATTTGGGGGGGGGGGGTAACAATCAAGGCGGATGGAACNATCAAGGCAATCGGGGGTCGGGTTTTCAAAGGCCCTCGATGTATCAACAACCGAATAATCCGCCTCCTTATCCTTTCCATAGTCCTAGTTCTTTAACTAATGAGATGTGGCGTATTGAGAACATGTTCAAGAAAATTATGAAAAGAATGCCGATTAGGATGCCCAACTTGCCTCACACAACACATTGATCCGCAACTTAGAAGTTCAAATGGGGCAAATCTCTCAAGCTCTAAATTCTCATCCTAAGGGGGTACTACCAAGTGACACGGTGGTAAACCCAAAGGGTGGAAACAACACGGGGCATGCCATGGACGTTACTACAAGAAGTGGAAGAGGTGGGAATGCACCCACCTCAAGTCAAAAGCAATTTATGGATGATGAGCAAGTGGAATAAGAAGAAGAGGTCCCGAACAATGTGGTGCAAGCAAATGATGGGGTTCAGATTGATATTGATGATAGTGTGGACGAGACTCAAGAGGAGGTGAACCCATCTAAGGATCACATTATTGACATACCGGATCCGGTAGTGCAAAAGGCTAAGGCACCATTGCCTAAGCCTCCGCCTTCATACCCTCAAAGACTTGCCAAAAATAAATAGCGTGAATCAATTCAAAAAATTCATTCAAATAATGAAGAGTCTCTCAATCAATGTGCCATTAGTTGAAGCTTTGAAACAAATGCCCGGTTATGCAAAGTTTATGAAGGATCTTGTGACAAAGAAGCGGTCAATGAATTTCGAAGCTATCAAAGTCACTCATCAAGTGAGTGCAATTGTGCATTTGATGGCTCCTAAGTTGGAAGATCCTAGTGCTTTCACAATTCCTTGTACAATTAGAAGTGCTGAGTTTGATAAAGCTCTTTGTGATCTTGGGGCGAGTATCAATTTGATGCCCTATTCAGTTTTCAAGACCTTGGGAATTGGGAAACCAAGACCTACCTCTATGAGATTGCAAATGGCCGATCGTACCATGAGGAGATCTTTGGGAGTGATTGAAGATGTCTTGGTTCGTGTTGATTAATTCATTCTTCCAGCGGATTTTGTCATTCTAGATTATAAAGTTGATTATGGGGTGCCGATTATTCTTGGAAGACCTTTCCTTGCTACACAGAAGGCTCTTTGTGATGTTAAAGCAGGAAAACTCACTTTCCGGGTGGGAGATGAAAAAGTGGTATTCCATGTGTGCAAGTCCATGCGGCAACCAAATAGTAACGAGGTGTGTTCTTTTGTGAACTTGGTGACCGATGTTATTGTTGATGATACAAATGCCACAATCAATGTTGGTGATATGTTGGAGGCCGTCTTGCTCAACTTTGATGATGACAAGATGGATGGCTTCATGGAATATGTGAACTCTTTGCAAGGAATGGGGTCGTACAATTATGCACCCCGAAAACTATCTTTGGATCGTGAAAATAGGAAAACTCCTCATACAAAGCCTTCCATTGAAGAGCCTCCTACCTTGGAGTTGAAGCCATTGGCTTCATATCTTTTGTATGAATGTTTTGGCCCTTGTTCTACTTTACCGGTTATTCTTTCCTCTTGTTTGACTAGCGTACAAGTAGATTCTACATTGGCGGTGCTACAAAAGAGGAAGAAGGCTATTGTGTGGACATTGACGGATATTCGGGGGATAAGCCCTACATTTTCATGCATAACATAAACTTGGTGGAAGGTGCCAAGCCATCTATTGAACATCAAAGGAGACTCAATGAGGCTATGCAAGAAGTTGTCAAAAGGATATTATCAAGTGGCTGGATGCCAGTGTTGTCTACCCAATTTCCGATAGTTCGTGGACTTCTTCGGTTCAATGTGTCCCAAAGAAGAGGGGCATGACAGTGGTCACCAATGACAAGAATGAGTTAATTCCTACAAAAACGGTGACCGGTTGGAAAGTGTGTATGGACTATCTCAAGCTCAACAAAGTTACAAGGAAGGATCATTTTCCACTTCCCTTCCTAGACCAAATGCTTGATAGGTTAGCCGGCCGTGCTTTCTATTACTTTCTTGATGGGTATTCGGGCTACAACCAAATCCTTATTACTCCGGAGGATCAAGAGAAAACAACTTTTACATGTCCCTATGGTACTTTCGCCTTCAAGAGGATGCCATTTGGTTTGTGCAATGCACCAACGACTTTTCAAAGGTGTATGATGGCTATCTTCACGAACATAGTGAAGGACTACCTTGTAGCTTTCATGGATGACTTATCAGTAGTTGGATATTCTTTTGATGATTGTCTTGCAAATTTAGATAAAGTGGTGGCAAGATATGAAGAAACGAATTTGGTGGTCAATTGGGAGAAGTGTCATTTCATGATCGAGGAAAGCATTGTCCTTGGCCACAAAATATCAAAGGATGGAATTTAAGTTGACAAGGCAAATATTGAGGTGATTTCTAAGCTTCTACCTCCAACTTCGGTAAACGGTGTCCGGAGTTTCTTAGGCCACGCAGGGTTTTACCGGCGTTTTATCAAAGATTTCTCTAAGGTGGTAAACTCGTTGTGCAAGCTTCTTGAGAAAGATGCTAAGTTTAACTTCAATTATGATTGCATGAGAGCCTATGAATTGTTAAAGTTCAAGTTAACAACCACTCCCATTATCACCGCTCCAAATTAGAGTGTCACCTTTGAAATCATACGTGATGCTAGTGACGTAGCGATTGGGATTGTTTTGGGGAAATGCATCAACAAGATTTTTCATCTGATATACTATGCTAGTAAGACCATGAATGGTGCCCAAGTCAACTATACCGTCACGGAGAAAGAGATCCTTGCCATTGTGTTTGCAATTGAGAAGTTTCGCCCGTACTTGATGGGTGAGAAAGTTATTGTCCATACGGATCATGCAACACTTCATTATCTTATGAGCAAGAAAGATTCCACAGCTCGGTTGATGAGATGGGTGCTTTTGCTGCAAGAGTTTGATATTGACATTCAAGATAGAAAAGGGAGTGAAAATCAAGTGGTAGACCAATTATCTCATTTGGAGGAGGAGGGGAGGCTGCATGATGGCCTTGAAATAAATGACTCCTTCCCCGATGAGCAACTCTTGGCTATTTCAATGAAGGAGGTGCCATGGTTCGCGGATCTAGCAAATTTCCTTGTGTGTGGTAACATCCCGGATGAGTTATCTTCAAACCAAAGGAAGAAGCTCAAACGGGATTGTCAAGATTATTATTAGGACGAACCATACCTTTTCTGGATTTGTACAGATGGGGTGATTAGAAGATGTGTACCAAAAGAAGAGCAATGTGAAATTCTTGGGCTTCTCATTCTTCGCCATATGGTGGTCACCATGGTGGAGCAAGAACGACGGCCAAAGTGATAAGCTGCGGTTTCTATTAGCCTATTATTTATAATGATGCAAGTGATTTAGTGAAAAGATGTGATGAATGTCAAAGGGCCGGTGGAATCTCAAAGAAAATGAAATGCCCGTCATCACCATTTTGGAGATTGATATTTTTGATGTGTGGGGTATTGACTTTATGGGTCCGTTTGTGAGTTCTTGTGGAAACACCTATATCTTGGTCGTGGTTGATTATGTGTTTAAATGGGTTTAGGCCATTGCTCTACCTAACAATGAGGCGAGAAGTGTGGTGGCATTCTTGAAAAAGAATATTTTCACAAGGTTTGATACCCCGCGGGCTATTATAAGCGATGTGGGGTCACATTTTTGCAACAAGAATTTCAAAACCTTACTTAGCAAGTATGGTGTTACTCATAAAGTCATGACTCCCTATCATCCACAAGCTAGCGGTCAAGTGGAAGTCTCCAACTAGGAGATAAAGAATATTTTGTCCAAAACAGTGAATGCTAACCGGACGGATTGGTCCAAGAAGCTCGATGATGCATTGTGGGCTTATCGGATGACTTACAAAACATCTATCGGAATGTCGCCATACCGGTTGGTGTTCGGCAAAGCTTGCCATCTTCCGGTGGAACTTGAGCACAAAGCCATGTGGGCTCTAAAGAAGCTGAATCTTGATTGGGATATAGCCGCTAACTTTAGGGTTGCACATTTGAATGAATTGGATGAGTTCTGGTATCATACTTATGCAAGTTCATCCTTGTACAAAGAAAATATGAAATATCTTTATGACAAATACATTTGGAACAAAGAGTTCAAAGTGGGCGATCTCGTATTGTTGTTCAACTCGAGGTTGAGGATGTTTCCCGAAAAGCTAAAGTCTAAATGGAGTGGTCCCTTTGAAATTGTGGGTGTGACGCCTTTTGGTGCATTGGACTTGAAGAACAAAAAATAATGAGGTATTTCGAGTCAATGGTCACCGGGTGAAGTAATATTTGGGAAAAGTTGGAGATGCCCACGTCGTGGCGGTGATTCATTTCAACTGATAGTATTCTGCATCGTGTCGCGACGTTAAATCAGGCGCTTCTTGGGAGGCAACACCTGCTTCTTTTTCTTTTCTTTTATTCTTATATAGTTAGGTGTTATTTTTGTGCTAACTTGATTTGAAGTGTGCTATAAGGATGAGTGTGACTTATAGGAATGGTGGACAGAAATCTGGCTAAGTGCGCAAATTTGTGCGGACCGCAGATGAATTGTGCGGACCGCACATTACAGTTGTTGCAGCAAAAGCGCTCTACGGCCGCACAATTATCTTGCAGACTGCAGAATTGGAAGGTGGAAAATGCCAACTCTCTGAAGTTGGTCTGTCAGAAAAATGGTCGATTTGCGGCTGCAACAGGAAATCTGCGGCCGTAACAAGGAATCTGCGGTCGCAAACAAAATTCTGCGGACCGCAGATGGAGACCACAATTGAAGCACCAGGTAATAGAGTGCGGTCCGCAATTAAAATTCAGCGGCCGCACTCGCTCTTCTTTCCAGTGAGTATAAATAAAGGGCTATGGCCACTATTACCTTTTTCCCTCTCTAAGCAAAAATTACATAATCTTATGAAGTTTCATGTTGAGTCTACATGTGCATTCATACAACATCTTTGATCAATCACTCATCACACTCATTCATTTGGTATGCTTCATAATCTTGTTAATTGTTTCCTTTTAATTTTTAGATTTTTAGGTAATTTTATGCCCTTTGTCAGTAGAACTCAACTATATAACTATGTGGGGGTAAATCTGTAGTGGGTCAACTAGTACATGCGCTATGGGGAATGGGTAAATGTATTCTCATGCTTTGATGATGTTACCATGTCAAAATTTGCACAAAAACATTGCAAACCCTAGAAATGATTGTGCGTATATTTGGAATTATGCAGTCGCACCTGAAATTGTGCGGTCCGCAAAAGTTGATTCTAGGTAAGTTTAGTTAAGCATGAGTCTGTGGCCGCAACAAAAAATATGTGGACCGCAGAATTTCCATTGCGGTCTCGAAACAGCTGTTTCACTATCTTTAAAGAGTTGTGATAAAATGTGCGGTCGCAAGATAAAATGTGTGTACCGCATAAAACATATTGCGACCGCACATCCACTAATTCTCTATCATCAGAGAGTTGCATGTTTTTGGTTTCTGAGTTACGGCCGCAAGATAAAATGTGCGGACTGCAATCCCCATCTGTTGCTATAAGAGAGAATTGTGCGGTCTGCAAGACCTCACCTATGACCGCAAGAAAATTATGCGGACTGCAGACTTCACCCTTTAAGCACACTCTGTGTGTGACCCTCACCGTGTTTCTGGTGTTTACTTGTATATATCATGTGTCTGACTGAACATTGAATTGCAACTAATGATTGTATTTATTTGATACAGATAATGGTCCGATCTAGAGGCAGAGGTGATACTTCTAAAGGAAGGGGTGAACCTTCTCGGGAACGAGTCAAGAGACCCTTACCTAGTGCCCAACAATATGAAATCAGAAAAAAGACAGCAGCCGGGAAAGTAAAAAGTGTAGATCTCTCCGAGATGAATTCATACGCCCCATCTAGGGACGTATCAGAAGGCAACTCAACCTCCGTTCTGGAACAACCAGCAGTACAGTTCAGGCCGTCAGGGAGATTCCAACTGAGGGATGAGCCACTATCATCCCACAGCACTTCCGAGGATTCGGAAAGTGCTAGTCAGGCTTCTGAGCCATTTACTACACATGCCCCTGAGGCACCATAGACATCAGTTCAGGACATCGCCGATGATGGTAGAGGGGGAGATGCTACAGTTATCGGCCTTGAGAGAACAAATAAAGAAGAGGTTTGGGAGGATCGGTTTGTCAGCTTGGCCGCCTTCACCAGCTTCCATCAATGGTGGCCAGTGAGGTTACTTACTCTTGAGCGGCAGTTTCAGTTGAAGGATTTTGAGAAATATAACCCGGCAGTGCTGAGACAGTTGAAGGAAAGCAAGGGGTGGATGTGGTTCACCCAGAGTGTGGTGAATGCCAAAGAATATCTTGTCCGGGAATTCTATGCCAATGTGGCGCATATCAAGAAGGGGGAAAAGGTAAACAAAGTGCGTAACCTTAAAGTGATATTTGATCAAGCAACTCTCAATATGTACTTGGGTTTCGAAGACATGCTGATTGACCCACACACTTTATGACCAAATCTTGCAGCACCGATGCCACTAGCTGGCTAGTCTGAGAAGCCAGGCTCTGCTGCCGACACTGTCGAGGCAGTGCATCAGATGTTTACCAACCCAGTCGCATCCAGAGCTGAGGATGATGAGATCCAGTTAGATAAGACTGAGGACAGTGACATTGCTGGGGACACTGAGATGTCCAAGGAGCCATAAGGAGTTTTCTTTACTCTTTCCCCTCTTTTAATCTTAATTTGTTAAGCATTGGGGACAATGCTTATTTTTATTCAGGGGGTGGAGTTTATTTTGATGATAATTGGTACATTGTGAGGAAATTGGCCTATAATAACTTGATATTATTTTCTTTCTCTTTCTTATTTTGTATATATTCTCTCCCTTTTCTCTCATTTTTTTGTTTAACTAGCTTCTTTATTTTTAGTCTAATATTAGTTCGTAGTTTGAGTTAGTATCTTCTTTGTTTGTTTTAGTAGCTTCTTTTTATGATTTAATAGACAATAAGCCTTTGGTTTTCTTAATGCCACGATTCATTCCAAATGTAGTTGTTGTGTGAACCGGGTGACTCGTACCAACGATGGATGGCGTGACAACCTTCTTAAGGGAATGAGTCCGTTTTTGGTGTTTAGGTAATAATAGTAGTAGTAATAAATAAAAAGACCTAATTAAGTCATGCTCGAAGAGTCAAACATGCTTCATTTGGTACCAACACACTTAACTATGTGCTTATGGCTAGAAATAAGATTTTTGAAAGAAATAACTCTAGTTAGTGACTTTGTGACTCTTGTGTTGATTTTGGCAACCATCGAGTAGTTTAATTGAACTATAGTGATTTTCAATCATGAATGTGGTCGTTGTGGGCCCTCTACTCTATCCTTTTTAACAATCCAATTGTGTCAAGGGTGAGATACTTTGTTGTTAGTCCAAGTACCTATGCGAAAGGTCTAGAACTTGCCCCGAATGTGTTTCAAGGCGAAATCCTAAGTTTTGCTTAGCTTGAGAAGTGATTGTAGGCTTTCCTTGGCCCGTATGAATTTTATATTGCCAACCAATGTTGTTATCCCTAGTCAACCCATTTGAGCCTCGAGTCTTTCTCATTTGATATCCATGTTACAAGCCTATACCCGTTCGTGACCCTGTATTGGCTTCCGAGCTTTCCTTAACACTCTTGTGAAATAAATGGCTAAAAAATAAGTGTGGGGAGAGACGAGGAAATTAAAAAAAGGTATCAAGGCACAAAAAGAGAAAAGAATGATGAGAAGGAAAGGCAAGAAAAGAAAAGAACAAAAAGAAAAATACAAAAAAGTGAATAAGTGGAAGAGTTGAAGGGTTCAAAGAGAGGTAATGATCCCAAGCGTGAAGAAATCAAAGAGGGAGAAAATGAATGTAATGAGCAAGAAAGATTAATGTTAAGTCTCTCTAGTTCCCCAAGGAAAATAAAGTGCCTCAAAGAATTGGCAAAGTATGAGCCGAGAATAGAAAAATAGAGTGCTTAAGGAAAGGTGTAACCACTCAATCATATTGTATCCAACCCTAATCCAAAAGCATTCATTACATCCCAAAAGAAGCCATATTTGATCTCGAGCTGAGTGAGCTTGCATTAGTGACGATCTACATGAGGGGCAAGCCTATGATACTTGAAGCCGTACTTGCGACATTCTCTTGAGAGAGATGAGTGAACCTTTCATAAATCTTTGAATTGAGTGCAAAAATTCTTAAGTGAATCAGGAAAACGGAGAGTAGATGAGGAAGAGTTTGGAATCCACAATAACCTACATGATAGAGAAAGAGTCCTTGATGAGTAAAGTCAACTTTTGATGCTCAAATGTCACTTTATAACTATATGTACATAAATATTTAACTTGTCTCCTTGTTGATAATACATAAGTAGTGTGGGTAATTGCTGGTCCCAACTGATGTGTGGATGGCTCACCTTTGACTCGCTAAAATGACCCTTCACTTTTGGAGGTGGGAACTAAATTGTTTGCTTGAGGACAAGTGGGGATTTTGACTACTTATTAGCGCCTTTAAACTTTTGTTTTAGTCTAAAAGCATTGAATTATACGCCCAAAACTAATGAAATTGTGCAAAATTGTAGGATTACTGGAAGTTGGGCTCCCGAGATGAGATCCGACTCAAAAAGGAGCAGTCTAAGCACAAGGAAATAAAGGATACAAAATCACAAAATGTGCGGTCCGCAGAAGAAATAGCGGATTGCAGAATTCCATATGTTGCCGCAAGCAAAGAAGGAAAAATCTGTAGACAATTGTGCAAATTGCGGAGCGCACATGAAATGTGCAGCCGCAAAAGCTGGGCTAGGAGTCAAGATCAGAGAGTATGCAAATTACCAAGTCCAGAACCTCAGTGAATTGCGGACCGCACAATATTTGTGCGGCCGTAGAAGATTTCCTTGCGGCCTCAACCCTAACATTGTGGACCGCAAAAGATTGTCTTGCAGGCGCAGTTCGAAATCTGTGGACCGCAGAACAGTTGCTTCGCGGCCGCAATTCAGAATTGTGTGACCACAGAACTCCAGATCCTATCAGATGCAGAAATCTGCGGACCACACATGGAATTGTGCGGCCACAAAACCTCCCGAGGGGTAGTTTTGTCTGAGATTTTCAGCCTTGTATAAATAGATGACTTTCACAAAATTAGTTCAAGTTTAAATCTCTGTAATTACTCTAGCCGTTTTTCTTTGCCATTTTTGGAAGTTTCCTTTGCTTTGGTGTATTTTACAATAGTGTTAATCATTTTAAGCTTTCTTTAGGAATTTAATTAGTCTTTCTTCTTCATTTTTTTCAAACCCAAGTATGAGTAGCTAGATTTTTACTATGGTCGTGACCCAACCCTAGTGTGTAAACCTTATGGGTATTTACTTTAGTGCTTGTTTATGATTGGGTATTTATTATTTAGCTTGGTTCATGCTTTAATTTGTAGAATTAATGGTTGCAAATATTAGCTCATGCCTATTTGACTTGGTCTCTACTTGAGAAAGAGAGACCTAGTCTAGGATAACTTGGCTAACAAGGAATTGGGTCAATCGAGAGATTGATTTACCTAATTAAAGGGTTCAACCTAGAGATAGTAATAACCCGACTTGAGTTTTTATTAACTGTTTTGTGTGATACCCATTTGGTCTTGAGAAAGCCAAATTGAATAAAATCACTCTCTGACCGAGAGGTATTGAGTGGGCAATTTAGAGTTGATAGCTATAATACACCCTAATCAACAGAACAAGCATTAAAGTATTTATCCCATTAGGCAAACACCTAGGTAATAGTCAAATCCCTAGGCTCAATTTGAAAAAATCCCAAAATACAATTATCTCTAGTCTTATTTCTTTATTTTGCAATCAATAGAGTAAAATTAGAAATAGAACACCAATCTTTTTGTGGAAGTGCAATGTAGATAGTTCAATCATGCACACTGAAATATATACCCATGACTCCCATCTTAGTTCCCTGTGGATTCGACCCCGACTCTTAGTTGGGATTCTATAATTGCAAACAACCATTTCATACCTTTTTTGAGGTGTGTATTTGGACGCGATCAGTAGGTGGGGAAGAAAGAGGTGGTATGTCAGAGAATTGAAGGTTTATATTCTCCTGATCACTAGTATTGTGAGACATACATACATCAGTGTGATCAAATGAATTATCAGCAGTTGGTACATCATGAAAAACATGTAGTATGATGTCTGCAGTAGAACTGAAGGTGAAAGGAAAGACAAATTCATAGAAAGAAACATCTCTAGAGATATGTATTTTCTTAGTGACCAGACTTAGTACCTTATACCCCTTTGTGCCAAATAGATATCCTACAAACACATGTGGAGTAGTCCTTAGCTCAAGTTTGTCCCTGAGAAGCTTTGGTATAGTGGGGTAACACAAACACCCAAAGCTCCTCAAGTGAGAATAATTGGGCTTCTTCCCATACAATAGTTCAAAAGGACATTTGTTCTTTAGAGGAGTAGTTAGAAGTCTGTTAATGAGAAAGGTTGTTATAAGTACACATTCTCCCCAATATTTCAATGGTAGTTTGGACTGAAAGAGTAGTGCACTGGCTACTTTAAGAAGATATTTATGCTTTCTCTCCACCACTCTATTTTGTTGTGGTATATAAGGGCAAGTTTTCTGGTGGTTTATTCCTTTTGAATGGAAAAAGGAGGTTGCTTCATTGCTGATAAACTTTAGGCCATTATCAGACTTTACACATTTAATAGTGGTTTGGAATTAGTTTTCTACCATACTCACAAATGCCTTTATGACTTGTAGGGCATTACTTTTGTATCTCAAGAGGTGGGTCCAAGTGGACCTACTATAAGGTAAAAAAGTATTTGAAGTTATTGTGTGTGGTCACATGATAAGGACCACATAAATCTACGTAAAGTATTTCAAATATTTTGGTGGTGTCAGTTGTTCTTTGGGGAAAGGGAAGTCTAGACTGCCTGGTTATAGGGTAAATGGTACACATGAAGGACTGTTTGGTAGAAAAGGTTGCAGGAATAGCAGAAATGCCTCTCATTTTACTGAACGGTACATGACCAAGTCTGAAATGCCACAACAAATCTACATTATCACTATGAGATGAGCAAGATGACAAACCAAAAACACTATCTTTATTATTGCAATTGGAATTATTTACAATAGGGAAAGGATTGTGGGAATGAGATAGCCAGTGTATTACATTCATATTATCAGCATTAACAGAAAAACAAGGAAGATCACATTTTTGTTCAGGTGCAAGACTACCTTTCTTCAGATACTTAGAACAGAGGAAGAACAGTCCATCACACATCTTACCAATCTCCAGAAGCCTCTTCAGTGAAGGGGCCTGCAGTAGACAAGAAGTATCAGAAAAAGATACAATACACATAAGATGTATTGCTAAGGAACTGATAGACACTAGATTGAATTTGAAGGATGGAACAAACAAGACCTTGTAAAAAGCAATTTTAGGTGTCAAGAGCACATCTCCAATTTCAGTTACTTTAACTTTGTAACCATTTGGAAGTTTAACCAACAGAGAATATGGTAAACTTATAATGTTTTATAAGTGAGTTTTGTTAAAGGTCATATGATGTGATGCTACAGAATCTAATATACATAAGTTAGCTTTTGCATTAAAACATTTGCATGATGGATTATCAAAGTCAATTGAATAGGTGCAAGCAATGATACCTGCAAAATTCACATAAGTTCCACTGGACATATTTGCACTGGCTGAGTTTTCTCTAGTACTGCCAATCTGAAACTTCTGCAGCAGGCTGACAATTTGTTCATACTGCTCCTTTGAAAGACTCATGTTTTTATTTTCTCCTAGGTGTTCCACTCACCTCCTCTATCTATGTTTTCAATTGCATTTGCCATGGTGTTATTCCCTTTGCTGAACCTTGTATTGTTGTTGTATCCTTGAGAGCTTTGCTTGTACTGTTTGTGACTCTTGGTTAAAATGCTAAGGGTATCCATGTAGTTTATAACACATGTCTTTCATGTGACCTAGTCGTTTGCAATGGTCACAAAAGGGTCGGGGTTTATTGTTTGTACTCTGATTTCCATTTGAGTAGTTTGTCTTGAAGGTTCTTCCTCCTAGATTAGATTTCAATGCAGTAGAATCAACAATTACCTGATTTCTTAGCCCGAATTCCCTCTGCTTTTCCTCCTGTATCAACAAAGCAAATGCATGCGCCATGGATGGCAGAGGATTCATCATGAGTATGCTTCATCGAACAACTGTATAGACTTCATTGAGTCTCATTAGAAATTGTATTCGTCTTCTATCTTGTTCTACTTTATGTATACTTTCCTTTGCCCCACAGTTACACACGCAACTGCAATGGGTTTTTATACTCAGAGTGTTCAAATCTTCCCAAAGCTTCTTTATTTATATGTAGTAGCCAGTGATGTCAAGCACTCCTTCACTCAAGTCATTGATTTCTTTCTGGATTTGGTATAGTTTAGTTCCATTTGTCTGATCATATAGATCCTCCAGTTCCTTCCACAACTCAACAGAATCATTCACATACTTAACACTGTCAACAATGTCCTTTTCCAAAGAGTTTAGAATCCATGAGGTGACCATATCATCACATCTCTCCCACTGACGAAATTGTGGAGACATTGCATCGGGTCTCTTACAATCCCCGTTGATAAAACCTAATTTGTTTTTCACTGAAAGCTCTCTCAATACGCTTCTTCTCCAGGAAAGATATCCAATTCCATCAAATAGAACAGGTACAAGTGTGGAACCAGGACTATCAGAAGGATGTACGTAAAGGGGCTAGTTGTATCGATTACCATATGTGAGTCGTCTCATCAGTCTATCTATAATCTCCATCGAAACTATGCAAAATCGGTTAGATTGATGTTCGTGTAGCTCAATTTCTTCCATTTGTTGATGAATCTTCATTGCATGCATCCGACCAAGAATTTTCCCAAATCGATGGTTGACGAAGAACCCTAGGTTACTCAATGGTTAGAATCGACAGAAAAAACAAAGAATGGAGTGGTCGATGAGAGAATCTCAGCTCTGATACCATGTCAAAGATTGTGGATATGAACTGAGCTCTATATCTCCTCCAATGGAGGATTCAACAGCTTCTAGAAGATGGAGTTCGTAGAGAGAGAAGTGAGAGCTGTAAAGAGTCTCTGAGTTTGTGAAATGAAACTCTAAGTCTTGTATTGAGTATTGTTCAGTTATATATAAGTGTATAGCTAAGATACAACTAGAAAGAAAATAAACTTCCACTAATTAATCAACCTCCACTAGCTAATGTACTAACAGACTATACTAACTAACACTAACTAATGATATGCTGACTCAACTCAATTACAGTATAAATATAGTCTTAATAAAATACTTGATCTTCATTATAATGTTGATCCAACTGTTCTTTGCACCTCCACGAATTGGTAGTTATATTTGATACTAATATGTAATTGGTAACTAGGGCTTTCACTAAGTAGCTTAAAAGCTTCAGAGCAAAGTTAAATCAAGACAAGGGCATGAATTGAGGAGCTGCTTTCCTCTTCGTTATTTATGTTATACTCCATAATAGGTTCTTAACTTTGCAATCCGTTCCGTATTAGTCTCTAGGTTTTGCAGCGTTCCCATTGCTTTGTAACCAAAGTCATATGTCAATTAGTATATTCAGGTACCCTTTATCCTCAAAGAGAGAAGTGCCTTGATTGCTAAGGTAGCTACTGATATTGATAGCGCGGGTTCTGATAATACAGAGAGTGATGAAGAAAGCGTCCTTATTGGTAACTTGCCATTGGAGTCTAAGCTTCAGCCGAAGCTTGAGCAAAAGATGAAGATGAAGTTGGCAAAGAATATCCGATTAAGAAGGAAGAAACTTGTTAGGAAGCGTCGCTTAAGGAAGAAAGGGCGATATCATCTTCAAAGTTGAAAAAGAACAAGAATGTTTAGTCTTTACCTCAAGACATTTGTAGGTTTCTGCTCTTTATATTTCCTTCTATTATCGCAATTTACCTTTTTGTAGCCTTAAAACCATTTCAATTTGTTGATAGAATTTTAAGGATTAATTAACTTTTATTCCAGATTAATTTCTTAATTTTATAGTATAAAGGGATAATATATAATTACCTCCCTAGGGTTGTCTCACCTTACCAGTTGCATCCTCTCAAATTTTACGGGAGTCCTATGACCCCCCC
>AWOL01S0000514.1:78574-93927 GCA_000715115.1 Nicotiana otophora
CCCTCCCAAAAAAAAAAAAATTTATTTGAAGTGAAATAAATATAGCATTCTGAGATCACCACCAATTTCAAAGAAATCAGTGGATTACACGCACCAATCAAATTGTGCCATGTCATTTCTATTTATATTATTCACTATTTTCATTTTATTTGTTTATATTTTCCTTTTCTTTCTTTTTTCCTTTTTTTTTTCCTTCTTCTCCAACAACTTTGTCACAATACCTCCACCATAGATTTCCATAACACAACCTCCATCAACCAAACCAGGGAAAATCATCATCCAAGCCTTCAGATACAAAGTAACTGAAATCAAATTACTATTATCTAAACCACCACCAAATCTATCGGAAATTAAATAAACCCACCAATTAAAAAAAATCTGAAAATCTAAATCACACCCAAACAAAATCCAAAATTGGCTCTTGTTCGTTGTTTTACGATTTAGTGATGAGAATAATTATTTTATTTCAATCATTCATTGTTATTTAAACAGGTTGATATGGCTTCGAATTTACCGAGAGGATCCAAGAAATTGAAACAAAAATCTAGAAACTCCACTAAGAATCAAAGCCAAACTAGGACCACTCTTTGATGGGTTTTATAAGATTTCACAGTTGGCTTGCTGGAAATTTTGGATATGGTGATTGATCGGTGGTGGTGATGATGGAAGAAGAAGAAACAAGAAAGAGAAAAAGAAAAGAAAACAAGAGAGAAGAGAGAGAAAAGAAAAAGGGAAAAATAAATGAAAGTATCACGTCAGCGAAAAAGGTGGTCTTTATTTCACTTTAAATAAATTCAGGGGGGCATAGGACCCCCCCTCCCTCCCCCCCGCAAAGTTTAACGCTGCGACTGGTAAAGTGGGACAATCCAGGGAGGTAATTATGTATTATCCCTAGTATAAACGGTAAATCAATTAGTTGTGCATTTTGTACTATCTGAAACTTTTCTTTGTTCAGTTTTGCTCACTTTCTTGAGTTCTTCTAGAGGCCAAGTCAGGGACTATAGATGTTTGCTTTAGAGTTTATCAAAGTGAAAACTATTCTCTTTGATATCATTGGTTTTGAGCATGTGTATCAGTTGTTGCCTCTTGTTCCGACTTTTTCAGTGTTTATGCTGTTGAATAAGAAATGAAAGCAGTAAACTTGTATCTCTACTCTTTTGTAAGTGTTCCAATTTCACTCTTAAATCTAAGCTTAGAGGATAAAAGAGATTGTAGATCGCCATATATAGTTGTCCTTTAGTACCGCGAAGATCTAACGACTCTACAGTATTCAAATCATTTTGTGCACATCACAGCCCCAGGAGATTGGAAACTAAAATCACCAGTTTGTATCACAAATGACAAGAGTTTGATCAACGTGTATTTGCTTGAAAAGAAAATGTCAGAAAGGCGTATTCTTCAATTAGTTAAGCTAAAAGTTGAGTTGCATAACAAATGTCGTAAATCACAGCAGAAAAGTGACTAAAATGTAAACATCAAAAATTAAAGATACATGAAAATTAGATGAAAATAATATTATTCATTATTGGGAATGATACATAATTTTGGAATGACGATTCAAGGTCAGAAGAAGTTTTTTTTGGGTAATAAATGTGAATTACCATAACAACCAAAGCAATTTTCCATCATAAAGAGCCTCTAGTGTCTTTGCCACCTTCTAGGAATGGTGCTCCAGACTCTAGATCTCCAAACAAAAATAACACATCTAATTACATAGCTTCTGAATCAACAACTGACTTTTCCTAGCTCTTTTATTCCTACCCAATGTATCCAATCTGTCTATAATCTCTCTTTTTATCTGTGTAAACACATACTCTCTGTCTACATTTACTTTTCTAAAGATTTTTCAGTTCCTTGCTTGCCAAGTTTAATACAACATGGCTCCCCATACTGCAATAACTATTTCCTTTTGGAATTGGCTCCATCGTCTCCATATGATCCACTTGATCACCTGGCTTGCTTCACTGTTCTGAATCTTTATGCCCAGCTAGCTGCTCAGCTTTCCTCTTAGGTCTGTAAGCCGCATGCATTGACCAAAGAGATGTGCTTGTGTCTCCATCTGTGCCTGATCACATAGACACCATTGTTGATCATCCACACCAGTATCCTATGCAATCTCTCATTGGTTAGCAATTTATTTTTGCATGCCAACCACACTAGGAACCTCTGTTTAGGAAGCATAAATGTGCTCCACATTAGCTTAACCTCCCTTACTATAGGTAGAGGCCCCACCATATGATGATAGCTTCTGGACATGGAATATTCTCTTGATGTGGTCAATAGATATTTGTCTCTTTGATACCATCCTGCCATTTGAACTTTGAGGGAGTTCAATTTCTTCCAATACCAGCTACAATCTCCTGTTGGAGTGTGATCCCATATGCTATCTTTGTCCTTTATGTAGATACTATTGACCCATTTTACCCATAAAATATCTTTCTTTCTAGTTAGTTGCCATAGTAGCTTACCAACAATGGCAATGTTCCATTTGCAGCAGCCTTTGATATTTAAACCTCCATTTTCCTTTGGAATACATACCATGTACCATACAACAATGTTAATTTTTCTTTTATCCTCTGTAGCACCCCATAGGAAGTCCTTGCATTTCTTATCAACTTGCTTTACTATACATTGAGGCAGTATGAATACTGCACTCCAGAAGTTATATATAGAAAACAAAATTGCCATGATAATTTACAATCTTCCAGCATATGACAATTGCTTTGTGTAAGCAGTGATTTTGTTTGTGATCTTATCAACTAATTGCTTGCAATCTATCTTGTTCCACTTCCTTGAAGTAAGTGGAAGGCCTAAGTACCTTATAGGCAAGGTTCCTAAAGTGAAACCTGTTGTATTGAGCATATTCTGCTTTGTAATATCATCCACACCTGCTATAAACATATTAGATTTATCCAAGTTAGCCTCCAACCCTGTTACATCACTAAAATGCTGCAATGCCTCCATAACTCTAGCAACTGATTTCAGATTTCCTTTGCAGAATATCATAAGATCATCTGCAAATACCAGATGTGTTAGCTTTATATTCTTACATATGGGGTGATATCTGAAGTCAGGAAGATCACTTATCTTGCTTAGCACCCTTGAGAGATATTCCATAACTAGGACAAATAGGAGGGGTGATATAGGATCCCCTTGTTTAAGTCCCCTCCTCCCTTCAAAATAGCCATGACTCTCCCCATTAACTCTGATGAAAAACTGTGTGGTAGTAACACAAGTCATCACTAGACTAGTGAAAGAATCTGGAAATCCAAAACCTTTCAAAGCTTCCTCTATAAATTCCCAATTGATCATATCATATGATTTTCTAAAGTCAATTTTCATGAGGCATCTAGGAGAGGTCTTCCTATTGTAATGTCTCAATAAGTCATGACATATTAAAATATTATGAATCAATGATCGACCTTCTACAAAAGTTGCCTGGTTTTTTGCTACTAGCACTGATATTGCTTTCTTTAGTCTCATGCATAGCATCTTAGAGATGCATTTGTATAGAACATTGCAGCATGATATTGGCCGGAACTGACTTGCATACTCTTGCACTGGCACTTTAGGAATTAGTGATATTACTGTTGAATTGATTTGTCTTAGCAATCTACCATTCTCCATGAATTCCAATATAGCTGCAGTAATATCTTTACCAATTATACTCCAAGCTTCTCTATATAATCCACTGCCATACCTATCTGGCCCTGGACTCTTGTTCGCATCAATGCTGAACATAGCTTGTTTCACCTCCTTGGTTGTAAAAGGTTGGATCAGTTCTACCTGTTATTCAGTAGCAAGTATATGTTTATTCTTCAAGAAGCTGTGAAAACTTTTGCTCTTCTTCTTTCTCTCTTTCCTAGCATTGCTTCATAATAGTCTACAAGAATATTTGCTATGCTTGCACTGTCTGTTTGTACTGCCCCAGTTTGATCCGTGATCTGAGTGATGGCTTGTTGTAATCTCTTGTGTTTGATAACTGAATAGAAGTATCTAGTGTTTTCATCTCCTAGCTTGCTCCAGCTTACCTTACTTCTCTGTTGTAAAAACAGTTTTGCTAGATAAGAAGATTTCCTAAATTTTTGGTACATGGCCTTCTCCCGTTCTTGTAATGTCACATTTGAAGGATCTACATGCAGTCTATTTTGAGCTTGACTTAAAACTGCCCTGTCATCCTCAGCCTCTGCTAGAATATTCCTAAAGTGTTGCTGGTTGAGCTTCTTAAGAGCCTTCTTTTGAATTTTTAGCTTCTTAACTATTTGGAACATACTATAGCCTTCTATTTGTTGTTGCCATACCTGTGTTACAATCCCCTTAAACTAGGAGTGTAAAGCCCATACATTACAGAATTTAAAGGCTCATTTACCTTCAAAGTAACAGTAACCTTTTTCAGTTTAAGTGGGCAATGATCATTGATTCCCTCTATAAGAAAATCAGCCTGAACCACTGGCATGTTATCCAACAATTCTCTATTGATAAATGCCCAATCAATTTTGGAGAACACTCCATTATCTTCATGTTTGTCATTCCATGTGTACCTATACCTTCCATATGGTAACTCTATGAGTTCACAAACATCAATACAAGCTTGAAAATCTACCACTTCTCCCATACTAACTGGAATCCCTCCTATTCTGTCATCAGCGTGCAATACTGAGTTAAAATCCCCAGTAACCAGCCATGGAATATTAATACCTCCACTATTACTTTCTAGATGTTGCCACAGACTCTTCCTATCCTCCTTAGTATTAAAAGCATACACAGCTGTCATATAGAACTCCTTTTGAAGAACAACATCAGCAACAAAACATGTAATACTTTGGGCAGTTCCACTTATATACCTGACATGATAGTAGTCATGCCTCCATACTATAACCACTCGACCATTATAGTGTTGATATAGATTCGTGAGGTATTGCCATCCTCCAAACATATTATTTATTACTTTTTCCATATTGCCTACCTTAACCTTAGTCTCTAGCAAGCTTACTATATCAATATTTTCCTTGGTACAAAGGAGTTTGACCTCCTTTTGTTTGTTAGGAGCATTTAAGCCCCTAACATTCCAGCTTAGCATGATATCCATCTCCACTTGGAGACAGAACAGTACCTCCCCTATGTGATACCTGGTTATTCTGTGGTTGTGTGCTAGTACTGACCTCTCTTAGAACGCTGAAAGTGTTGTGCCCTGCTGGTGCCTGTTGTACTTGCTCCTTAGGTGACTTCCTTGTATTGTGTGGAGTTACCCAGCCTGAGTTCATCTTTCCTCTTTCGGTTATACTTTTTGGTGTCACCTTCTCGACTCATGACCTTGCATTCTTAATTATTAGTGTTGTTAAAGTTTGATTGTTGATTGCCTGACCTTTGTTTGTATCAGTTGCTTTTACTTCTTGCACAACATTTTGTTGCTTTGGGGGGGGGGGGGGGGAGTTGCTTCTTCCTCCTACATTCTTCCTCTGAATGACCATATTTATGGAAATGCTTGCATAGTAAACACTTTCAGTCATACTGAATTCTCTGTTCTACAAGTGAACCTCTTTTATTCCTAAAATATACCTTGTCTGGTAAGGGAGAATCAACATCAACCTCAATAAGGAGTCTAGCAAAATTGAGCCTAATCTTGTTTTCAGTGTTCCTATCAGCCATTAGAGGCTTACCTAGCATGCTCCCAATCTTGCTAAGCCCTTTAGGACCCCAATACTTGAAATCCAAACCAAGTAGTTTCACCCAAATAAGAACAGTAACAAATCAAATGAACTGAAAAAATACGGTGAGAGTACAACATCCATGTTTTTGCTAACTTGTTCGACTATAGTTTCAACTGGTGACAGCTGCATAAAATAACACAATAAGATTTTAAGGAAAGCAGTCACCAAAATTAAAGGATATAAAACTCTGTTTGGATCAAGTCAAGTATGAAGTGGAACATGTCAGTACCTTCTTCGGATCTTGGAAATAATTCTCATCCATCACATTGGTTGATGTTAATGTAGTTTTTGTTGCCCCAAAGGACTGCAATGAGTTCTGCTACATTCCACTGATAGAGATTTTAAGAGTAATTGTACTGCTCCCAAAGTTCACAACCTGGAAATGAGTCATTCGTGGAATAAAATGACAAACGAGTCATGAAATAATAAATGCACCCGTTTAGTCATAGATTTTGGGTACATTTTTCAAAATATATTTTGAAAACATTATTAGTTAATGAAACATGTTCAGTTTTTCACGTTCCAAGAAACTGGTTTATGGTCGTTTTTTGGTGAAAGTTTTTCTTCCACTCACAAAACTTCAAGTTTTTTTCCAAATAAAATACATGTCCAAACATAACTTTAATTTTCAAAAATTATTTTTCAATATAACTTCAAAAACTCTTTTTTCAAGTTTCAACCAAATCTATGTCCAAACGCTAGCTATGTTATGTATCTGCAAAAGTCAAAACCACATCATTTTGGTTGTAGCAAGTATGAACTCATACTGAACATCATATAAATCTAGTAACAGCGGTAAAAGAGAAATCCTCACTCCACAACCTAGGTATTATAACCTATGAAATAAGAACACTCTTAGTTTGTTTGACACATCTAGTTTGTTCTCAGAGTGCTATGTGAAGTTTGAATCCAAATAATGTAAGTCTTGAGAGTCGCTAATGATAACCAGTCTATATGAAATTATATACACTAGTGTACTTTTAGCAGTTTCAAGGGAAGAAATTATCCAAACCCTTAAATATTCATCAATCATATTAATAAAGTCTCCACCTTAATTTATTCTTAAGTACTAGCTGTCATCAATCTCATTTCACTATGGCATATGCTATTAGTGAATCTGAAGAATACTCGCATAGCATTTTTTAACATTTGCTAAACATAAAAAATGAAAGACTCGTCAACAAATTAAAGAAGAAAGAAGTGAAATTTGGACCTCTACTAAATTTCCTTCCGTAAATGTTCCTTAGAGCTTCTGTTTGATACAAAAGAGTGAACTCATTAACCTCTGCTCATACTATGGGATTTCTATCTAAATAGTCGACCGGATTCGCTGTTTACTTTTTGTAGCCGGTATAGATTATATACAATATACTGAAAATATATATACATAGATTATATATCTTCAGGCTATTTTAGTTTAAAAATAATTATATGGGTGTTATAAATAGAATTGTATTTAAGGTCAATATCTATATTTTAGAGAGATTTTAGAGTTTGTTACTTTGTGGCTAAGTCATTTTTTCCCTATAAATACAGGGGTTCTATTCCATTGTAAGTCATCCTAAATCAATAAGAATTCTCTCTCCCTACTTTTCTCTGCAATACTTTTCTTCTTCTTTTATTGTTTTATAACACGTTATCATCACGAGACTCTAACCAATTGAGTATAAGGCAGTTGTTTTAATTTGTAGATATATTGTCTAGTTGTCTAATATTTGAGAAATTAAACCACCCGTGGAGATAAGATATAGGAATTTGCGTGAGGCTTTTGCGTGAATGCATTGATATTCCTATACTAGGTATCTTCTTTGGTCACCAGGCTTTGGGATACATGTGTGGTACTCTACTTGTACATAATATTGAGCATAATGATTATCAATTGTTCCGTGAACTTTATTCAGGAATAAATTCTGGATCCAAGGTAAGTATTTTACCTTATTTTTCTTGTTTTAATTCTTAAAAATCTATAATTTGATTTTAAATACAAGTGAAGACAATAAATTATGATTATAACTCTAATAGAGTTTGTAAGAAATTATAACCATCCGAAGTAATAAAATTTCTATGTCTTGCCATGATCAAATTCATGTATGATTATGAGCACAAGAAGTGAAAACCCGTCCCATTGAATTTGCTTCATTCTCATTCCCTTAAGAGAATGTGGTAGCAATATTTAATAAGTATGAATGAAGACAAAATTATTATCATGAAGGTACCAATGGATGTGGACGTGGCAATAGACGAAATTATAATCGTCATTATTGTGGTAATGAGAACAATAAGGATTCTCAAAATAATCTTTCGCTTTGTGAAAGTAATATGTGTCATTGATTTGACATGAGATTTTATAAAGCACATATAGATAATTATGGTGCATTCATGATGTGAATGTGACAACATGTGATTTATGAATATATATTCATTCTTGGAAGAATATGAACGTGCTAGTAGTAGTGAATATACCACACTCACCTCTAGAAGGAGGTTTGAGGTGAAATAGTAATACAATTTCATTTATTATGGCACAAATGGTCATTAATCACGTACCTATTGTACGCCAAAATATTGTGGCAATGTGATTATTAAAGGATAACAGTAATGTAAGAAACAAATCTTGCATATAATTTTTTACCATGACCATAATGGTATAACTTTTTCCTTGAAAGAAATATTCACCATATGGATGTTGATTAATATATGGTAGTACAAAATTAATTAAGAGCCCTGAAAAAGCCAATTATACTATTTTGGAGAAATAAAATTGATTATCAATAAGGTATTGTGTCGTAGTAAGTCTCAAAGAAACTTATTGAGTTTCTAAAATATTCGCGAAAACTGTTGGTTATATTGAGACTATAAATAATCAGAAGATTTAATATCTTATATTATTACAACTGTAGCGGGGTAATATGTATATGAAAACTACCCACTTTATTGCCCGATTTGTACTGCACAAATAAAAAATATGGTGAAATTATATGACGTAGTAAACTGGATGTTTATCGATATAAAAACTCATATCATAATAAATTTGGAGTTTTTTTTTAATAATTGCATACGTCATGGTGTAAACCTGAAATTTATCAATATTGATAATTTATTCGGCTGACATAATTGGTTTAACTATGCTAATTTAAGTATGATATTCAAAAATAAAAAAGAATTCACATGGGTAAATATTAGTAAAGAACTAGAAAGTTCTTTACAAATTCTCTTATGTTGCTTGTTCTCATTAATTAATAGACCAACTAAAATTGTGATTGAATCCCATGACTGCTGAAAATATCAAAGATGAATATGGGCACATTCACTTGCCATGTATACTACATAAGATGCATCTATGAGATGATTGCATGTGCGATTATTATTAACCCGCAACTTGGTATTTGTGAGGTAACTTGCTCAATAATTTAATTTAGAGCATAATTTTTAGATTTTCTATTCAAGACAGTTCGTCTTGATAAGTTGGTTTACTTACACTTGGTTTAGCAAATAATTTATTGAGTGCCTCCACTTAATAACTAAACTATTACTTATGAGAACAATGTTATCTATATCAATTTGATATACGTTATATACGAAAATATATTACTTTCTCCCCTCACAAATGGTTCAGAGTCAGAAACCAAATATTTTCATCTTATTATTATTGATGTGGGATATATATTTTGATTAACACCATAACGCACAAATGTGTGCTTCCAAAGTTGAGTAAGCATGTTAGTTTTTCTAACATGAGCGGGAGACAGAATAAACAATTGAGAAAAAATTATATGGAATGAATTATCATTTGTACATCTAGATCCTCGAATAAGATAATATGAACTTGGAGTTCATAAAAAGATAATTTATCTGCAATACACTGTAAAGCATGCCAGACGCATTTGCTGACCCAAAGAATGTAACTATATTCTCAATGCAAATGCTCCTATTAGAATAAGTCCTAGAAGGACAAAATATATGGTACGCTTAAAGCATATATACAAATTGGTTTCAAATAAAATTCTTGATAAAGAAGATGAACAAATGATCAGAAGGCAAATGATGTAGAAGATCACATAACATAACACTTCATAAAATTTTAGGAAAAGTTTAGATACATACTTTTCTATGCAATACTCTTCTTTCTTCTTTTATTATTTTTATAACAACGGGTTAATTCTTCTACTAAAAACAATTACGCTGATAGCGAATTTCCTCGCCTTAAAACCTCGACTAGGTTTTGCTAATTAAAATTGTCTTTGTTCTCGTGGTCACAGTTGGCATAAAAAAAGTAAATTTGGTTACGAGGCAATTTTCCACGTGGCACACGCGCTAGTCCCTGGGCGGAGAAGAAAGGAATCCAAACAGGGAACATTTTAGCCACGTTTAACTCTATTTCGTTATCATGCGCCGGGTTAAGAAGCTCACAGATCAATTACACTTTTACATACACAAGAAACAAAGATTGTTGCTTTTCCAGGCTTTCCACTTCCCACTATTCTTCTTCTTCGTTATAATCGCAATAGTTTCTCTCTCTCTTGGGAGAGAAACACAATATCTAATTTGCCCGAGTCGCTCACCAACTGATTGATTTTTGGTCTAAACAGAGAAAGAGGAGTTGATTTGATTTGTGATTGAGCTATGCAGAGGCAAAGACAGAGTCCGCCGAAGCATAGACATGATGGGACTTCGCCTTTGCCGTTGGGTATGGATTGGAGCCCTCCTCCCAAAGTATGGGTCAGTCTTTTCTTTTCCATTTCCCCTTTTAATTGATGGATCTACTTAAGATAATTTATTGATCTATTTGGAATCATTGGATAAACTGAATAGTGAATAGTATGTATGGAAATTTTGTGGGTATTGTTTGATCATGCTGAATTTAGTGTGGAAGTGTTAAATTGGGATTGGATACAGTAGAGTAAGACTTCTGATACAGTTCTTTGAAGGAAAAACATCAGCTTTATTAGGAAGGACCTGTGAATTTAGCCACTATGTCGAGTTAGCTGTCTGTTTGTCTACTGGCTGATTGATCAACATAGTAAGGCGGAGCCTGTTGGGAGATTTGAGTGTAAACACACATTATACATAGAGATTTTCAAGTAATTGGCAATAAGTAAATTACTTGACACCTATATTATAGGGATCCTTCGTTTGCCTTGCGTACTTATGTCGAATACGTGTGATGCAACATAGGTGTGACATGGGTGGTGGTTACCTCGTGCACATTGTTCAATACTCACTAGAAATTAGGAGATATTACATGTACATCGTTTGGATATTTGCACACAGCTGTATCCGGTGTATACCTGTAGCCATGTCTATTGACATAGCTTGATACCAATAGGCCATAACATGTACGATACTATATGTGAGACTAAAGACGAAACATTTTTTTTTGAGAAATCAAATATTGGTTTTATCTTTTTTATGGAAGGGCAGATGATCATTTGTCGGCATAATTGTTTCTTTGCCTTGATATCTCAGTTTGAATGTTGTTGCGGAAAACACATTTTTATTTTGATGAAGTAATCAAATTGCTTTAGTAAGGCATCAAGAAGATGCAAAATTACAAAAGGAGAAAGAATAGCTCCAGTACAAACCAAGAGCTATCATGTTAACAAAACTGTAAACAACAAAAGTTTATCCCCAATACAGTAACTATGCTAATACCAGGGAACTAACAAAATCCAAAAAATTATCAACACTGTTTACAGGGGTGTAAAAGTTCCAAATGAACGAACTAACTAAGCATCTAACCTTCAGAGTGTGGGTTGGAGTTGAGATCCCTTCAAAACATCTGTGGTTTCTTTCCTTCCATAAACACCAAAAAATTGTTGATGGGATCATTCTCCAGATTCTCTTGATGGCTTTATAAACTCTCTAGAAATACCAGCACTCAAAAGCTTCTTTAATAGAGAGAGGCATGGCCCAGTGCAAACCAAGAATAGAGAGGAAAAGGTTCCAGATATCACTGCAACTGGGCAGTGTAGAAGCAGGTGACTGACACTCTCAGAATTATGAAGGCACTTGTAGCATCTATTAACCAGTGGAATGCCTCTTCTGCTGAGATTGTCCTATGTTAAGCAGGCTTCATGAAGTGCAGTCCATGTGAAGCAAGCTACTTTGGGAGGTTGCTAATCTTCCAAACATGTTTCCATGGCCAATCCAGTGTTTTGAATAGTTTGAGGCGACAAAAAGCGATGAGGGCCCGCTTCACTGAGGCGAGAAGCGAGAAGCGTAGCGCTCGCCTTTTTTATGTGAAGCGCCAATTAGTACAAAAAATAAAATATTAAATTTGCATATATAAATAACTAAAAACTCAATAACAACATTAGCATATTAATAAATATATCAATTCAAAAACTCAATAGATAGAAATCAAATATTTTAATATACTGTTTATAGAGAGAAATTAATTGTAATTAAAGAGAAAAAATAATAGTTAATTGTAATTGTAATTATAGAGAGAAGTTAATATGCAAGTAATTGTTTACTAAACTGGAAAAAAAAAATCAAAAGAGAGAAACAGAAGAAGAAAGAAGAGCAGAAGCGAAAACAGAGGTGAAAGAAAAGAAAGAAAGAATATTTCTGCTGGAAATCAGTTGTTGCCGGAAAGAAGAAGAAGAACAAAGAAGACTTACTACCTGAAAAAGAAAAGGAAAAGAAAGAAGAAAGAAGAGAGGCTTACAGCCGGAAAATACGTCGGAAAAACAGAGGCTTAATGTCGGAAAAAAGAAAGAGAAAAGAAAGAAGAAAGAATAGAGGCTTACTACCGGAAAAAGAACGAGAAAAGAAAGAAGAAAGAAGTACTTGTAAGTCGAAGAAAACCCTAACTACTTTTTTTTTTTTTTTTAAAAAAAGCGACGCTTCTGTCGCTACCTCGCCGACGCTACTTCGCCTCGTCGGCGCTTTTTAAAAACGCATCGCAACAGACCAAGCCTCGCGTCGCTACTCGCTATTAGTGACGTAGCGAGCGCTATTTACAACCATGGGCCAATCATCTAGCATACCATTTTGTGAACACAAATGTTTGTAGTTATCCGACGAGCACAAAATACAACATGAAATTGATGCTCGTTAGCCAAAGATAGTATAGTTTAATTATCGTCTCCACAAGGATTGAATTTAAACAATGTTCAAGTAATTTTTGGCTTAAATGCTATTTAGGATGATTAACACTTTGATTGGAATGATTATGGATTAAAATTAACTATTAAAACTAAAGCAATTAACAATTGACCACAGAGAGACAAAACACAGAAATAATCAATGGGAGAAATAATGGTCGTGATAGAATAGGTGCAAGATAGCTATTCCGGATCTGATTCTAGTTCAATTCACTCTAATGTTCTCATGATTCTCACGAATTCACTCGATAATTAGTTCAATCGTATAGTCAATACTCCTCTCTCGATTAAATCTGAACTCTAGGAGGTAAACTAATATTAAGCACTGTGAAAGTATGCAAGAATACATTAATGAACTAGTCTTTAGGAAAACGTCTCTCGAATATTCTCCTAACTTAGTTTAGTTAACAATTTAAAAAGCTCTTTCGATTACTTAGAAGAATTGCAACGATAATCACCAAAATATTCCTCTTTTGATTAAATAACTAGTGAATAAAGTTACAAACAATTCAAAGCTCCATAAACGAATTCATGCAATTAAACTAGAGTTAAATCCACAAACAACGCTCAAAACATTATATCCGTCAAGACCCTATGGAAGAACTACTCTATAGATATGGAGAAATTCATCACAAATAAGTTTGAGAACATATAAAACATCAAGACAACTTTACGATACAAACTCCCGTTTTGCACCGATTGTTGGCAAAAGAATTGATGAAATCTTGTATCTACAAGCCGTAGTAGCTCTCCAAAACTCTCCTAGGTCGAATCCCCATCAGAAATTGTATTTATAGTATATTTCTACCGAGTATGGGACCTAGACTAAAATACCTTCTCTGAGCCGAAAGAGGATTAATTGGGCGGAAAATTGCACAATCGCATTAATGGGATTCTTCAGAGGCCTTTGTTTCCTTTCCGCATTAAGCCAAAATGGCTTAGCAGTTACTTTGCCATGTCGCAAGGTGCTACGTATTAGTGAAACTATGCTATTGCCTTTGACTTTTTGCTTGCCCAAAGCCAAATTGGCCTGACACAAGACGTGTTAGTGGCCTTTCTTAGAGGGATTAATTTCTTAACTTCTGTTACATAATTGCAAAGCCACGAAGTGCTTCAAGGTGGCTTGCACGATGTGGCAGCTCTATTGCATTCTTGTATTTTCTTCATTTTTCCTATGCATATTCGGTCCTCAACCCTCGAACTCAATCTCGGTTTAACTCTCAAACTTCTACTCAGACTTCAAAGTTCTCTTTTTCTCATTTTAGCTTCAAAAATATGTCTTAGCTCGGAATCACAACATACACAACAAAAAACATATAATGAGTATAAATTATCCACATTTTAGCTCAAACATGATTAAAGTGTAGTCAAATAATAGGTGTAAAGTATCCAAATACTTGTATTTTTAGCCTACCATCCTTTCCCTAGAGCTTCCCCTCATTATTCTATCAGGCTGATGATCAATGATGCTATAAACCCCCAGAGCTTCTAGAAGTGTAAGGAAATCATTGATTTCCCAGTGTTGTAGGTTCCTTCTAAATAAAAGGTTCCAGTTGTTACCTTCCCTGCATTGAGCAGTGCTAGCTTTCTGATTGCTAGCTATCTGGAATAGACCAGGATAGGAATCTTTTAATGTTGTGTTGCCAAGCCATTTATCCTCCCAAAAACTGATATGCAAACCATTGCCAACTTTGAAAGATATATTTTGGAGGAACTCATTACGAAGGCTTTGATATGTTTCCATGCCCCAACCCCATGAGGGGCTCTGTTTCTCTTGGTGCACCAGTGATTTTGAACTCCAAAATTAGCATCTATAATCTCCTTCCAGTACCCTACCTCCTCCTGACCATATGTACCTCCATAGCCATTTCATTAACATGCTTTTGTTGTGTAGCTTTAGGTCACTAATACCCAGACTCCCCTGTGACTTTGCTGAGTAACTTTTGGCCACTTCACTAGTGAGAATTTGTGGCATAGGATACAGTGACATACAATATGTGGGAATGCTGTCAAGGACGCTATTGCTTAGTGTGAGTCTGGCAGTCTGCCAACCATAGAGAGATATTGCATTTGCCAAGTTGCTAGCCTCTTTTCCATTTTTTCAATAACACCGTTCCGGATACCTACTGATTTTCATTTGGCTCCTAGGGGCAGTCCTAGGTAGGTGGTAGGGAAAGTTCCTGTTTTGCAACAAAGAATATCAGCTAGTTCTTTTAAGTTGGGGACTTCATTAACTGGATAAATGATACTTTTGAGCATGTTGATTGTTGATGTGTAACCCAGAAATTGCTTCAAAGATCAGTAAAGTAAGGTTCAGGTTGAGTACTTGGGTCTCTCTGCACCACAAAAAATTAGAGTGTCATCTGCATAAAGCAGATGAGAAATAGTGACTGCATTAGCTGGATTTCTGCCTATTTGAAACCCCTGTACCCATTGCAATTCTTTAGCCTTCTCCAGCATGAGTGAGACCTTCCATAGCCAAAATAAAGAGAAATGGGGAAAGAGGGTCACCCTGTCTGAGTCCCTTTTTTTG
>AWOL01S0000518.1:12148-34957 GCA_000715115.1 Nicotiana otophora
CTCGGTGCACGCCCACATGCATGTCACCTAGCATGTGCGTCACCGCCAAAGTAATCACATGATACAAAAATCTGGGGTTTCATACCCTCAGGACCAGATTTAAAACTGTTACTTACCTCAAACCACGTAATTCTTTATTTCGCTATGCCCTTGCCATGAGAATTGGTCTCTCAAAGCCTCAAATTTAGTCACAAATAATTCATTTTAGTCAATAAAATTTATTGGAATTAATTCCATAATAAAATACTAATTTTTCATAAACCTCTAAAATTTAGCTCAAAAATCGCCCATGGGACCCACGCGATCGCATCAACCATGAACGCTCATTCAACCATGAGTTCAACCATACAAATTTTACTCAAATCCGACATCAACTCGACCCTCAAATCTCCAAATTAAACCAAGAGGAATTTTAGAATTTTTCAACTTAATTCACCGATTAAATGTTACAAACAACCATGGATTGGGGTAATTTAACTAATATTGAGTTAAGAACACTTACCCCGTTGTTTCCTCTGAAAATCTCCTAAAATTCGACTCTTCCCGAGCTTCAATCCATCAAAAATGGAAAATGGGACGAAGTCCCATTTTAAGAACTTAAACTCTCTACCCAGACATTTGCTCTACGTGATCGCGAACATTCTCATGCGATCGCGAAGAACGATTTTCCATTGCCCAGATTTAACTCTATGCGATCGCGGACTTTCTACCGTTTCTTAATGCCCTATTAATGGGTGAAATGTGTTTCAGATTATATGCAAAATGCGCTAAATCGGATAAAATCTGAAAATATGAACTATTTTGGTTACAAGCTTGGGCCACTGATACCCAGTGTAAAAATCTCTATAATATATATGGTTGGTTTGATTTTTTATGAGTATTATTATGTCGAGTTTGTTAAATATATATATCGATATATGTGATATTTCTGTTTAACAATTTGACAGGCACAATACCTTATGAGATTGGTCATCTTTATAAATTGGAATATTTAAGCATGGAAAGAAACAAATTAACGGGCTCAATCCCTTTAAGCATACTCAACATTTCATCACTTCAATATTTATCAATCGGGGAAAACAAGCTTGAAGGACCTTTACCAAGAGAAGTTGGAAATTTGAGTATGCTTCAAGTACTTGATTTTTCAATGAATAACCTGACAGGTATGAAAAAAATAACTAATCCATTGTCATTTTAGAGTTTCAGTTTTTGGAATACTTCTACTGATCCTAATCTTACTAAATTTAATTTTGCAGGTGTAATTCCAGATGGAATCAGTAACCTTCAAGAGTTGGAGGACCTCTCATTGTCTTACAATAATTTTAATGGCTCAATCCCTATTGGTATCTTCAATATCTCATCTCTTATATATCTTCAGCTCGCAGGTAACCACATTTCAGCTAATCTTCCTTCCACTATAGGCCATGGCTTACCTAATGTTGTAGGAATTCATCTATCTGGAAACAACATTAGTGGTGTTTTACCTAGTTCAATCTCAAATATGTCTAAGCTTATGTATCTCGAACTCTATCGGAATGAACTTACTGGTTCAATTCCTGAATCTCTAGGAAATTTAAGACTTCTGGAAGTTCTTGGCTTATCCAGTAACTCCTTCAACAGTGAATTAAGGCTTTATTACTCATTTGGCCAATTGTAAATACTTGAGAAAATTGATATTGTCTTCCAATCCCCTAAATGCAATGCTTCCAAAATCCATCGGCAACCTTTCTTCTCTTGAAATGTTTTCAGTGACAGGATGTAACCTCAAGGGCCATATTCCAAATGAAGTCTGAAATTTGAGAAATTTATCTTCTTTGGAGCTGGAAGATAATGACTTCAATGGAATTGTCCCGACAACCATAAGTTCATTGAAAAACCTTCAACGGCTTTCACTTGGTGCAAATAGAATAAGTGGTCCCTTTCCAATTGTTTTATGTGAGCTATCCAACTTGGGTTTGTTAAACCTTTCACAAAATCAAATGTGGGGAAGTCTTCATAGTTGCTTGGGGGATATGACTTCTATAAGGGAGGTTTCTATTGATTCAAATAACTTCACTGCCATAATACCTTCAAGTCTATGGACTCTCAAAGACATTTTAAAGCTGAACTTGTCTTCTAATTTCTTCAATGGTTCTCTACCGCTAGAAGTTGGAAACCTCAAGGCTGCAATACTTCTGGATCTTTCCTGGAACCAAATCTCAGGAAACATTCCTAGTACATTAGGAAGTTTACAGAGATTGACTCTAACTGTTTTTGGCTCATAACAAAATTGAAGGATCTATTCCTGAGACATTTGGAGGGCTCAAATCTTTGGATGTATTGGATCTTTCGTATAACAATTTGTCTAGTGTGATCCCAAAATCATTATAGGCACTTAAGTATCCTCACTCTTTTAATGTCTCATTTAACAGGTTAATGAAGGACCTTTTGTTCATCTCCCTTACCAGTCTTTCATGTCGAATGAAGGATTGTGTGGTAACTCTCAACATCATGTCCCAACTTGTCCTTCTAATTCAAAGAATCATTCTAATTCAAAGAAAAGGAGACTGATGTGGATTGTTGTTGCATCTTCACTTATCCTTGAAATAGTGATAGTTTTCATATTGATGAGACGTCGGGGTAAAGCAGTCAACATTGAAAATGAGTGGTTACCTGAGGTAGCACCACAAAGAATTTCTTACTATGACCTTCAAAGAGCAACTCAGGGCTTTGATAGAAATAACTTGCTAGGTAGTGGAAGTTTTGGTTCTGTTTACAAAGGGACATTGGCAGATGGGATGATAGTGGCTGTCAAAGTTTTCAATGTACAGATGGAAGGTACATTTCAAACCTTTGATAGAGAATGTGATATCTTGCGGAATCTTCGTCACAAAAATCTTACCAAGATTATTAGCAGCTGTTGTAACTTGGATTTTAAAGCATTGGTACTTCAGTACATGCCAAATGAGAGCTTAGACAAGTTGTTGTATTCTCGAGATTATTGTTTAAACATAATTCAAAGATTGAATATCATGGTCGATGTTGCATCTGCTCTGGAATATCTCCATCATGGTTACTCGGTACCAGTTATTCATTGTGATTTGAAGCCTAGCAACGTGTTATTAGACAATGACATGGTGGGACACCTGACTGACTTTGGCATAGCAAAACTTTTAACTAAGGAAGAATCCATTCCTCATACTACAACCTTTGCCACAATCGGTTACATTGCTCCAGGTGAATACCTTATTTAACTTGTAACAGTATTGTGGATTAGTGCATTTTAAGTTTATTTGCTAACGTATTTTAAGTTATATGTTTTAGAGTATGGTATGGAAGGCTCTGTATCCAAGAGGTCTGATGTTTATAGTTATGGCATCATGTTGCTGGGAACTTTTACAAAGAAGAAACCTAATGATGAAATGTTCGTGGGAGACTTAAATTTGAGAAGTTGTGTGCATAATTTGCTTCCTGATGAGTTGGATCAAATTATAGATGCTGACTTACTAACAGTAGATGAAGAGAACTTAAGTCGAAAGATGCAATGTGTGGCATCCATCATAGAGTTAGCCATGAATTGCACAGCTAATATTCCAGTGGAAAGGATGAACATGATTGATGTTGTAGCAGCACTGAAAAAGATCAAACAAAAGCTTTCTTCCTGTTATTGAACGACCCAGCACCATGACATCGGGTACTTTCCATATCCCTTTTGGAAGAATAAAAAAAAAGTAGCCAGTTGTATATTTCACTATGTACCATTTAACTATTAGTAGTTGTTCCTCCATTTCGAATACACTCCTATTCACTGTCTACGAGATTATGTTTAACCTGTTTACGTGAAAGAGTTGTCGAAGACATTACTATGGAGAGACGGAATGGTAAAGTTCAAGAAATGGTATGTTATGGTCTGAATGTTAATCAAGTACTATGGTTTTCCCTGTGTGCAGGAAATATGGTTTCTTGTCAATGTTGCGCTGATGAATTTGTGCAATATCTTGTGGAGTTAATCTCCTGATGTTAATATTCTCATATGGAGCCACCTCCTAGTATTTCCTTTTATTTATTGTAAAGGCTGTCCTTTTAGCTTTTCCCTGTTTCATTAGAGGTGGACTTTTGGTTTTGTTCTCTTGTTTACTTGGTTGCTGCCAATTTCCAGCTCTTGTAATGTGATCTATGTATTTTGAGCTGTACATTCCACTGCTCTTTGTGGCTTTGGCTCATATCTTGAGCATGTGCACGAGTTTGGCTCAGGCGGGTATGGTGCCAGTTACACCAGCTACCTCATAGGCTGGGGGTTCCCAGACTTCCGCCGTCCGTACACCAGAGCAGCTATCTCAGGGTTATCAGACACTAGGGGCGTTACCAGTTTAGCTAATTATTGTTGCTCGGGCCGAGGATGGTTCACCTATGACTGATGAGGAGCAGAAGAGGTTGGAGAGGTTTAAGAGGCTCAACCCTGCCGAGTTCAGTGGAGGAGAGTCAGACGATGCTCAGAGTTTTCTGGATCGGTGTCATCGGATTCTTTTCACAGCGGGTATTGTGGACATTAGTGGAGTTGCATTTACTACTTTTTAGCTGACAGGGGTAGCCTACAGATGGTGGAAGACCTATGAGTCGGGCAGGCCAACTGTCGCAGCACCACTTACATGACATGAGTTCTTAGTTCTCTTCTTAGAGACTTTTGTCTCACAGACTCGCTGAGAGGAGTTGCGCAGGGAGATTGAGGAGCTATGCCGGGGGGATATGACTGGGACTCGGTATGAGATAAGATTCACAAATTTGGCACGTCATATAGTATGGTTGGTTCCTACAGAGAGGGATAAGATCAGGAGGTTCATTAATGGCCTCAACTACGGTCTACGTTACAGTTTGGCTCGAGAGGCCGAGATGAATGCTAGGTTTGACCAGATGGTTGAGATTGCTAGATGTTTGGAGAAGGTTCGCAGGCTTGAGCGGGAGGCCAAGAGGCCTTTTGGTTCAGGTTGTTTTAGCAGTGCCTTATTTGGAGGCCAGTCACATTACACGAGAGGACGTCATTTTAGGCCTGCTCAGTCAGCTCATCAGATTCCCTATAGTTAATCAGTTCACCACAGTTCATATAGTGCTAGCCCAGTTCAGTCTTTATTTAGTACATTGCCGGCACAAAGTTCTTATTGTGCTCTATCTCCTCAGGGTTCCATAGGTAGTTATTTGGGTTATCAAGGTCAGTAGCCTCAGATGAGGGGCTGTTATGGGTGTGGAGACTTGAGTCATCTCAAGAGGGATTGCCCCAAACTTTCGAGTAGGGCCCCACACTAGAGCTCACAGCCTGTGATTTTTGCACCAGCAACTACACCACCAGCACAACCAGCTAGGGGTGGGGCGCAGTCATTTTGAGGTCGCCCTAGAGGAGAGGTCGGTCAGGCGGTGGTCAGACCCATTGCTATGCATTTCCTGTTAGGCCAGAGGCAGTTGCTTATGACGTCGTGATCACAGGTATTGTTTTAGTGTGCCACAGGGATGCTTCAGTGTTATTTGACCCTGGTTCCACTTATTCATGTGTGTTATCATACTTTTCTCGTTGTATTTATATGCCTCATGATTCTTTAGATATGTATGTTCATGTATTTACACTAGTGGGTGATTCTATTGTGGTGGACCGTATATATAGGTCCTATATGGTGACCATTGGGGGTTATAAGCCTAGAGTTGATTTCTTATTGCTTAGCATGGTAGATTTTAATGTGATTTTGGGCCTGGATTAGTTGTCACCATATCACACCATTCTTGATTGTCATGCTAAGACCGTGGCATTGGCTATGTCGGGGTTGCTGAGGTTGGAGTGGAGAGGCTCCGTAGATTATGTTCCCAGTAGAGTGATTTCATATTTGAAGGCTCAACAGATGGTTGAGAAGGGGTATTTGGCGTATTTGGCCTTTGTGAGGGATGTTAGTGCTGATATACCTAACATTGAGTCAGTTTCAATAGAGAGAGGGTTTCGAGATGTGTTTCCAGTAAATCTACCGGGCATGCCACCCGATAGGGTATATCGATTTTGGTATTGACTTGGTGCCGGGCACTCAGCCCATCTCTATTCCACCATAACGCATGGCACTAGTGGAGTTGAAGGAACAGTTGTAGGAGTTGCTTTATAAGGGTTTCATCAGGCCTATTGTGTCACCTTGGGGTACACCGGTGCTAGTTTTGAAGAAGAAAGATGGTTCTATGAGGATGTGCATTGACTATAAGCAGTTGAACAAGGTTACTATCAAGAGCACATACCCGCTATCGCTTATTGATGATGTTTTTGATTAGCTTCAGGGTGCAAGGGTTTTCTCGAAGATTTATTTGAGATTGGGGTACCATCAGTTGAAGATCCGGGATTCAAATATTCCGAAGATGGCTTTCAGGACCCGCTATGGTCACTATGAGTTTCTGGTGATGTCTTTTGAGCTAATCAATGCCCCGACAACTTTTATGCACTTGATGAATAGCGTATTTTAGCCCTATCTTGATTCCTTCGTCATTATTTTCGTTGATGATATACTGGTGTATTCTCGCATCCGGGAGGAGCATGAGCAGCACTTGAGGGTTATGCTCCAAACTATGAGGGAGAAGAAGCTATATGCTAAATTCTCCAAATGCGAGCTTTTATTAGACTCGATGGCATTCTTGGGCCATGTGGTATCTAGTGAAGGGATTAAGATGGATTCGAAAAAGATTGAGGCAGTTCAGAGTTGGGCCAGACCATCTTCTGTTACTGAGATCCGGAGTTTCCTTGGGTTGGCTAGGTATTACTGCCATTTTGTGGAGGGTTTTCATCTATAGCAGCCATGTTGACTAAATTGACACAAAAGGGTGCCCCATTTAGGTGGTATGATGAGTGTGAGGTGAGGTTTCAAAAGCTCAAGACTGCCTTGACTACAACTCCAGTTCAGGTTTTGCCTTTGGGATTGGGTTCTTATATAGTCTATTTTGATGCTTCACATATTGGCATTGGATGTGTGTTGATACAGGAGGGTAGAGTGATTACTTATTCTTCGCGTCAGTTGAAGCCCCATGAGAAGAACTACCCAGTACACGATTTGGAGTTGGCAGCCATTGTTCACACACTGAAGATATAGAGGCATTATCTTTATGGCATGTCGTGTGAGGTGTTCACGGATCACATGAGTCTCCAACACTCATTCAAGCAAAAGGATCTGAACTTGAGGCAACAGAGGTGGTTAGAGCTACTAAAGGACTATGATATTACCATTCTTTATCATCCCAGGAAGGCCAATTTGGTGGCCGGTGTTTTCAATAGGAAGGCTGAGAGCATGGGTAGTCTTGCTTTTATTACAGTTGGGGAGAGACCGTTAGCTTTGGATGTTCAGGCTTTGGGCAACAGATTTGTGAGGTTGGATGTTTCGGAGCCTAGTCGGGTTCTTTCTTGCACGGTTTCACGGTCTTCTTTCATTGAGCGCATCAAGGTGTGTTAGTATGCCGATCTCCACTTGCTTGTTCTAAAGGCCATGGTGTAGCACGGTGATGCCAAGGTTGATATTGGAGATGATGGGGTGTTGAGGCTATAGCGTCGGATCTGTGTTCCGAATATGGATGGGTTGCGTGAGTTGATACTTGAGGAGGCCCATAGTTTGTGGTATTTCATTCATCCAAGTGTCGCAAAGATGTACTAGGAATTGAGGCAACACTATTGGTGGCGAAGGATGAAGAAAGATATTATTGAGTATGTTGCTCGGTGTTTGAACTGTCAGCAGGTGAAGTACGAGCATCAGAGGCTTGATATTCCGGAGTGAAAGTGGGAGCGTATCACTACGGATTTTGTAGTTGGACTTCCATGGACCTTAAGGAGATTCGATGCAGTGTGGGAAATTGTAGACAGACTGACCAAGTCTGCATACTTCATTCTAGTCATGACTACCTATTCTTCAGAGTAGCTGCCTCGGATTTATATTCGGCAGATTATTCTCCTTCATGGTATGCCAGTGTCTATTATCTAGTATCGAGGCATGCAGTTCGCATTTTTGGAGAGCAGTGCAGCAAAAGTTGGACATACAGGTCGAGCTGAGTACGACATTTCATCCCCAGACAAACGGGCAGTCCAAGTGCTCTATTCAGATTTTGGAGGACATGTTACAAGCCTTTGCCAATTATTTTGGAGGTTTATGGGATCAGTTTCTTTCATTAGCAGAGTTCGCCAACAACAAGATCTATCAGTCGAGTATCCAGATGGCTCCTTATTAGGCCTTATATGGAAGGCGATGTCATTCTCTGGTTGGTTGGTTTGAGCCTGGGGAGGTTAGGTTGTTGGGCACTGATTTGGTTCGTGATGCTTTGTAGAAATTAAAGTTGATTCAGGAGCGACTTCGTACAACACAGTCCAGGCAGAAGAGTTATGCTGATAGGAAGGCTCGTGATGTTGCATATATGGTGGGTGTGAAGGTTCTACTTAGAGTTTCGCCCATGAAAGATGTGATGAGATTCGGAAAAAAGGGCAAGTTGAGCCATAGGTATATTGGTCCTTTTGAGGTGCTTGAGAGAGTTCGAGAGGTGGCCTACAAACTTGACTTGTCATCTAGTCTATCGGGGGTTCACCTAGTGTTTTAGGTTTCCATGCTCTGGAAGTATTACGGTGATACGTCACATGTTTGTACTTCAACATGATACAGTTGGATGAGGATATGACTTATGATCTAGAACTGGTGACCACTTTGGACCGGTAGGTTCGAAAGTTGATGTCGAAGAATATCGCATCGGTGAAGGTTTACTGGAGAGGTCAACTGGTCGAGGAGGCTATTTGGGAGACCCAGAAAGAGATGTGGAGTAGATATCCTCACCTTTTTGAGACTCCATATATGATTCTAAACTCGTTTAAATATATGAGGATCTTAAGTCTATAGAAGCAATTCAAGTAGAATTGGCTTCATATGAAAGACAAGTAGTTTTGTACCTGCTGTTCAAACACTCGAAAGTATAAAGTCAATGGTGTGTGCAATCAATTTAATGTATTTTATATGTCTGGCATAACATGAAAACTTGATATAAATCTAAAGTCTATTTATATGGCTTATTTGACTATACTTATATGACAATCCATGAACAATTTAAAATGCTGATAGCATATACAATTCTTGGAGAATTTCTTGGTCCCGAATTACCACATCCTAAGTGTAATTTGTGCACATATGTATCTTGCTATTCCTTGCAATAGTGATCTCACTTGCTCGTCTCGGGGCCATGGCTTTTCCCTTATTCAAAAGGGTTTTCCACGTAAAAATATTGGTGTCGTTATCACTCTTTTAATCTTGCTAATTACCGTATCTCGGTGCTACGTTATTATTTCGCTTTTATTACTGTGAATATTATTTCTATAGGGGGTTTATTCCCAATAACTGGTATCAGAGCACAGGTTCTGCTTGTTCACAGAAATACTATTCACTGTCAGTAGTACTATACTCGGTGAAAAACAAAAATGTCCGGAGTAAAGTACGAGGTAGCAAAATTTAACGGAGATAGAGGTTTCTCAACATGGAAAATAAGGATGAGAGATCTCCTCATTCAACAAGGATTACACAAGGTACTAGATGCTGATGCCAAAATGCCTGATATCATGAAAGCTGAAGATTGGCTGACTTGGATGAAAGGGTTGCTAGTGCAATCAGGTTGCACTTATGAGATGATGTGCTAAATAACATCATTGATGAAGACACCGCACGTGGTATTTGGACAAGGTTGGAAAGCCTATACATGTCCAAAGTTCTAACAAATAAATTGTACATGAAGAAGCAGCTATATGCCCTATACATGGGTAAAGGTACAAATTCTTTGTTACATTTAAATGTGTTTAACAGACAAATCACACAGCTCGCCAATCTCGGAGTGAAAATCGAGGAAGAAGATAAATCCATCTTGCAATTGATCTTGTTTCCATCTTCGTACGATAATCTAGCAACAACCATCCTACACGGTAAGACTACCATTGAGTTGAAAGATGTCACATCGGCTCTTCTACTCAATGAGAAGATGAGAAAGAAGCCTGAAAATCAAGGACATGCTCTCATCACAGAAGGTAGAGGCAGGAGTTATCAAAGGAGTTCGAGCAACTATGGTAGATCTAGAGCCCGTGGGAAGTCTAAGAACCGATCCAAATCAAGAACGAGAAATTGCTACAATTGTGATCAACCAAGTCACTTCAAAATAGATTGCCCAAATCTAAGGAAGGGCAAAGGTGAAACTAGTGGCCAGAAGAATGACGACAACACAATCGCCATGGTGGAAAACAATGATAATGTTATCCTCTTTATAAACGAGGAAGAGGAATTCATGCACTTATCAGGTCCAAAGTCAGAATGGGTGGTTGATACACCAACATCTTACCATGCCACACCGGTAAGAGATCTTTTTTGCAGATATGTAGCAGGTGATTTTGTCCTTGTGAGAATGGGTAACACAAGTTACTCAAAGATTGCGGGGATTGGTAATATTTGTATCAACACAATTGTCGGATGCACATTGGTTCTGAAGGACCTGCGACATGTACCTGATTTACAGATGAACTTAATCTCGGGAATTGCTTTAGATCGAGATGGATATAAGAACTATTTTGAAAATCAAAAGTGGAGACTCGCCAAGGGATCATTGGTGATTTCAAAGGGAGTTGCACATGGCACGTTGTACAGGACAAATGCAGAAATATGCCAAGGTGAATTGAACGCGGCACAAGATGAGATTTCTGCAGATTTGTAGCACAAAAGAATGGGTCATATGAGCGAGAAGGGACTGCAGATTCTTTCCAAGAAATCACTCATTTATTACGCCAAACGTACAATGGTAAAACCTTGTGACTACTGTTTATTTGGTAAGCAGCATAGAGTCTCATTTTAGACATCGTTTGAAAGAAAATTGAATATACTTGATTTGGTATATTCTGTTGTTTGTGGTCCAATGGAAATTGAATCGATGGGAAGTAACAAATATTTTATTACTTTTATTGATGATGCTTCACGAAAATTATGGGTTTATATTTTGAATACCAAAGATCAGGTGTTTCAAGTTTTTCAGAAGTTTCATGCTATGGTGATAAGGGAGACAGACCAAAAGCTAAAGCGTCTCCGAAGTGACAATGGAGGTAAGTACACTTCAAGGGAATTTGAAGAGTACTGTTCGAGCCATGGGATCAGCCATGCTCTAGAGTGCATCATCCGGGTGTCTCACAAGGAGAACTATTACCATATTTGCAATATCCTTTAGAAATGTGAGCTAATGATAACAATCTATCTACAATTATGGATTACTCTAACCCCAGTTGGATCCTGATATCCCATCCTTCTCTTAAACTATATTTGTTAGCTCCCATAGGGCATAATTGATGTGGTCAATTGTATATATCTTTGTTATTGTTGAAAGTAACTCAGAATGCTTATATTTCTATGCCAGAATTGTAAATATTGATAATCTTCACTAACTGGGTACCTCGTGCTCTTCGTTATCTTGTTTCTTTTACTTGTCGAAACTTGTATCTACCTTCTGATTCTCTTATTTCTTTTTACCATATAGGTAGATAGATATTCTTACCTTAGGGATCCTTATCAAGAAGCTTACACATCTTAGTACACACATGATCTGCTCAAGACCTCATATTTACTCAGTATAAGCATGATGCCAAATCGAATTCCTCTGACTTAACTCTTTCACAGCCACATTCAATCTCTTACCAACTGTCTTTCTGGATGTAGGTATCGTTGTATTACGAATAAAATAAAATTTAGAAGTTTGAATTCTTACAACTGAGTTCTACCACACGATCTAGAGTAAGAAGAAAGAGTGACAGTCCTAAATACCCTGTAGCCTCCTGCTTATAATTGTGGTGCACAACACACCCATAAACAAGACTCTACTAGACACGGCTTATAGACCCTAGGATAGAACTGCTCTGATACCACTTCCGTCACGTCCCAAACCGTTGAGATGCGACGGGCACCCAATACCTAACTCAACCGAGTACCAACGTAACGTATCCTTCTTATCATACTATCATGGGTAAATGAACCGGAAAGTCCGTCATGAGATAACTAGAATTAAACATAAAAGAATACTCGACATGGGATGACCCAACATGATATAGAAGCTTATGCATGCGACATAGGAGCCTATAAGGCCGACATGATCATTTGTATACTCAAAACATCGGCCGACAAGGCCATATAAGTATCCATATATATGGCATTTGTCTACAAGCCTCTATGAGTACATAAATGTCATCAATTTTAAGATATGGCCCCGCCATACCAATCAATACATGTCCAAATCATACTGACCAGATAGGAAACTCCTGAGCAAGTGGAGTACACCAACACCTTCCGCTGAGCTGATAGCCTACTAGGAGGACTCTCAACTTGTCTATCAGGACCTACAGGCATGAAACACAGCGTCCTCATGAAAAAGGGATGTCAATACAAATAAAGTATCGAGTATGTAAAGCATGACAATAGTATATAAAAGACATGAAAGAAACAAGGAGTAAAGAACTCAACCTGTAATTCTGAATAACTCTATGAATCATGAAAAATTTATAATGTCATGCATGTGCGTATAAATGTCATACCATGCATAAGTATATGCGTACATAACATCATCAAGCCTCTGAGGGCATCCCATCATATCATCTTAGCCACTGTGGGCAAAATCATCAACGTATACCAGCTGATCAGGTGGTGGTACGTATATAACGCCATAACCTTTCCCCATATCCCATATACATATAATATACAGGTATATAACGCCATCTGGTCATGGGTCAATATATATGTATAAATGAATGCAATGCATAATGAAGTAAATCAATAAGATCTCTCGAAATATCATGAGACCCATGAACAAATGATATGATAGCAGGACATATGGGGAGTTAAGAACATAGGCAACACTAGTACTTCTAGGAATAGAATCATTTGTGAAAGTTGCTTGCTTGCTCGTTTTGTTGTATCATATGTATCATGCCAAAAGGAAAGAAGGGATAGCCTTAACATACCTTAACTCCATTAAGTACTTAATACCTTCCAAGCAATATTTCAAACAACTCAACTCAATCTACCATAGCATAAGGAGATTCAAAATTAGTGTTGAGTAAAGGCTAAGTCCGCAACTTAAACTAGTAGCTCGTTTATGTAAATTTGGGCAGTATCTCCCCTGTAACAATAGCCTCTTCCACTAACATATACCAACAACAATGACCAGAGAAATCCAGCAATATATAATTATCAATAACAAGACACCATATGACAACAACAAGTCACAACTACTTCACGACGAGCTACAAGCTCAATTGGAATCTGTATACCCCACATCACCCCTTATAGACTTCTTAATTTAACTTACCAGTATCATTAGCAAGATAATAAAGTCATTAGTCAATTATTCCAGCCTTATACTATATATTTATAACAAAGGAAACAATCCACAACTCCAACTATCCACAATTAGCAACTTTATTCACTAGCTCATTTCTAGTCCATCCATTTAACTTAATCAATATCAAGATAAACTTAATCTTCATCAACATCGCCATTATGTGGTGTTTCTCCACACCATTTCTCCTCCAAAACTCCATTAAATAGTAGCAAAATAGTCAGCCCAAAAGCCACACGAAACAGCCCACAAAACAGTCCACTACAAGTGTAACGACCCGGCCAGTTATTTTAAAACGTTGTATCCATGTTTCCCCATTTACAGCTCATTTTGTACTTTATAACTGTTATGTGATTTGTCGAGGTAATTACGGGTCCGGTGAAGGTTTTAGAATGAATTGTAACACTTAGTTCCAAAGTTTAAAACTTAAGTTAAAAAGGTTGACTGGATGTCGACCTATGTGTAAACAATCCCGAAATAGAATTTTGATAATTCCAACAGCTCTATATGGTGATTTTGGACTTAGTAGCGTGTCCGAAATTTTATTTGGAAGTCCGTAGTTAACTTAGGCTTAAAATGGCTAAAATAGAAATTTAAGTTAGGAAGTTTGACCAGGGAGTTAACTTTTTGATATCGGGGTCGGAATCTAGTTCTGAAACTTTTCATAGCTCCTTTATGTCATTTATGACTTGTGCATAAAATTTGAGGTCAATCGGACTTGATTTGATAGGTTTCGGCATCGAATGTGAAAGTTGAAAATTCTTAAGTTTCATTAAGCTTGAATTGGGGTGTGACTTGTGCTTTTAGCGTTATTTGATATGATTCGAGGTTTTTCCTAAGTCAGTATGATATTTTAGGACTTGTTAGTGTATTTGGTTGAGGTCCCAAGGGCCTCAGGTGAGTTTCGGAAAGTTAACGGATCATTTTCGGACTTGGGAAATAGCTGAAGGATTTCTGCTGTCCAGTTCTGGTTTCCTTCTTCGCGTTCACGAGAGAGGTCTCGCGTTTGCGAAGGGGAACTGAGGTAGGCGAGAAATTTCTCTTCAGGTTCGCGAAGAAGGGACCGCGTTCGCGAATGGTGATGGCAGTGTTCATCACGAACGTGTGAAGGCGTTCGCGTAGAAGGGCGAGGCCAGGCGGGGGTATTGGGCATTAAAGCTACATGTTCGCGAAGGAGGGATCGCGTTCGCGAAGGCCAAGTTTGGCAAGGCATCGCGTTCGTGAAGAGGAAAGTTGGGCAGCACATTTTTGTGCTTCGCGAACGCGAGGCAAGGGTCGCGTTCGCGAAGAAGAAACCACTGGACATAATGTTTAAGTTCAGAAAATGGGACTTCGTCCCATTTTTCATTGTTACCAAATTGGAGCTCAGGAAGAGGTGATTTTCGGGAGATTTTAAAGAAAAACAACGGGGTAAATGTTCTTAACTCAATATTGGTCAAATTACCCGAATCCATGGTTGTTTTAAACATTTAATTGGTGAATTAAGTTGAAAGATTTAGAAAACCCTCTTGGATAGATTGAAGGATTTGAGGGTCGAATTATTATCGAAATTTAGTCATTTTGGTATGGTTAGACTCGTGGTTGAATGAGCGTTCATATTTCGTAACTTTCGCCGAATTTTGAGACGTGGGCCCCATGGGCGATGTTTGACCTAATTTCGGATTTTTATTGAAAAATGTAATATTTTCTTATGGAATTGATTTTATAATTTTTGTTGACTATATCGAATTATTTTAGCTAGATTCGAGCCATTCAGTGTTGGATAATCGAGGAAAAGGCCTACTAGTGGATTAAATTGGAGCAAGTCGAGGTAAGTGACTTGTCTAACCTTGTATGGGGAAATTGTTCCTAGGATTGGTATTGATGTGATAATTGTAATGTGTAGAAAGTCGTGTACACGAGGTGACGAGTGTGTACACGGGCTAAATGTGGAAAACTCTCTTTTTTTAAAAAGAATATGTAGATCTGTATCACACATTAATTAAATTATTTTATCCAATTATATTCATCATCATTGATCTATTTGTATATTTTAAATTTGCCTGACATTTTTTCTACTAATTGTTTTATCTGTTTTAGTTGAAACCTTGATTTCTTTTATTCTTTGCATTATTTGAAGGTTGAATTTCTTTAAATTAAATATTATTAAAAAAATAAAGTATTTTACATTTTTAAAAAATGATGTTAAATTTGTGAAAATATTATTTTGCTGAACATTTTGTGAAGCTTTTTGTATTCATTGTGATTGAGTCGTGAGCTCCGTATTGTGGAAATAATGGATATTATTTTGCTGAATATTTTGTGAGACTTTATACTTATTGTCATTGAGTCGTGAGCTCCTTATTTTGGAAAATATTCTTGTTGTTGATTTATTTTGGCAAGTTGAAATATTTGGGCACTTGAGGTGCAAATTGTGATATATTGTAATATTGATACGCATGCAGTGGTATAAGGTTTGGGTGTTGAAACGCATGCGGTGAGATAAGGGTGGCTTGATACGCGTGGCTAGTAGGGGAATTACTAGAAGTCATGCGGTGTGATAAGGGTAGCTAAAACGCGGGATGCTATTTCGGAAAAAATATTTTATCTTTAAAATTAAATGTGAAGGCTCCCGCGGTACCATAAGAAAATGAGATATTGTGAATTTATTTATGATTTGGGATAACGAGGCGGTACCTCGGGAGTTCCCTTGTTGATATTGTTTTATGGCTGCATTTGCCTTTGATTATTGTCGTGATTTTCTTAAAGTTGTACATTTTTGTCTTCTTGCCGCAAGGTATTATTTGCCCTTATTATGTGAAATTTAATGGTGACATACTACTTACTTGATTCATTTTCATTGTCATTTATTTTTATTATATTGTTAAACATGTCACCATGTCTTTTATTATTCCAGTAGGGCCTGACCTGACCTCATCACTACTCTACCGAGGTTAGGCTTGGCACTTACTGGGTACCGCTGTGGTGTACTCATACTATGCTTCTGCACATCTTTATTTGCAGATCCAGGTACATCTTATCAGACCAGGCATCAGTGAATTAGCTGTACGAGGAGACTTCGAGGTATATCTGCCAACATCCGCAGACTCTGGAGTTCCCTTCTATCTTATTATGTTGTCTTCCTTATTTGGTTTACACTCTGATATATAGAGACATAGAGAATAAATTCTTAGAAACTTGTGACTTATTCCTACCGAGTTTTTGAGTTGAAATTGTTAAATTGCTATTTTTATATATTCGCTGTTAAGGATTAAATTTCAGTTATATTTTGCATTGATAGGCTTACCTAGTCTTAGAGACTAGGTGCCATCATGACATCCTACGGAGGAAATTTGGGGTCGTGACAAGTTGGTATTACAGCTCTAGGTTCATAGGTGTTATGAGTCACAAGTAGGTTTAGTAGAGTCTCGCGGATCGGTATGGAGACGTCTGTACTAATCTTTAGGAGGCTATGGAATTGTTAGGAAAATATTCACTTCTTTGATTCCTTATCGTGCGCATTTGTTGACTTCAAAATTTTAAACCATTGTCTTTCTATTCTCTCACGGATGGTGAGGACACGCACAATTGGATCCGATGATCAGACACTCGTGCCCCCTGTTGGAGCCGTAAGAGGCCGGGGTCGGGGCAGAGGCCGAGGAAAACCACGTAGTGCAGCCAGAGCACCCGCACAAGCTGATGCAGAGGAACCACCAGTAGCTCCAGTTGGAGAACAAGCACCTGAGACACCTTTTACCACTCCTACACTTTAGGAGACTTTTGCCTAGGTTTTGAGCATGTTTGGCACTCTTGCTCAGGCAGGGTTAATTCCACTTGCTCCTGCCACATCTCAGGCCGGGAGAGGAACACACACTCCCTCTGCCCCTACCCCAGAGCCACGGGCCCAGGTTGACCATGCCCCAGAGATTATACCAGTGCAACCAATTGTTCCAGTTCGGCCCGAGGTTAGGGCAGCAGGTTTAGAGGGGGAGCAGCTCAGGCTCGAGAGGTACAAGAAGTACCACCATCCCACATTCAGCGGTTTAGCTTTAGAGGATGCTCAAGGTTTTCTTGAGGAATGTCACAGTATCCTCCGTACTATGGGTATTGTGGATTCCAGTGGGGTTTCTTTCATGGCATTCCAGTTTAGAGGAGTGGCCTACCAGTGGTGGCAGACATACGAGTTGGATAGTCCGGCTGAGGCGGCTTCACTCACTTGGGCCTAATTTTCAGATATGTTCTTGAGGGAGTATATTCCTCAGACTCTTAGATATGCATGGCGCACAAAGTTTGAGCAGTTGCGTTAGGGTTCTATGACCATATCGGAATATGCGGTCTGATTCAGTGATTTGGCTAGGCATGCACCAACCTTGGTTGCTACCGTTCGAGAGCGGGTCCGCTGATTTGTTGAGGGGTGCCACCCTAGTATCAAATTCAGTATGGCTCTAGAATTGGAGATGGACATCGCATACCAACATGTGGTATCAATTGCTAGGAGATTAGAGGGTATGCGGACTCCGGAGAGAGAAGAGAGGAAAGCTAAGAGACCCCAAGCTTCTGGCACATATAATAATTCTCGTGCACCAACTGCAGCCCGTCATGGTAGAGGTTATTTGAGCCATCCTATTCATTCAGCACTTCCAGTTTCCAGTGGTATTCCGGCTACTCCCAGACCTCAGGTTTCATATTATGCACCGCCAGTGTCTTCTGTACCTCCTGTATGGGGTGCCTTCAGCGGGCAGTCTAGTCGATTAGGCCCGAGCCAGTTCCAGAATCCACGTCCTCCGAGAGCTTGTTTTGAGTGTGGTGACACTTGTCATATAATGAGGGATTGGCCCAGACTTAGGAGAGGTGCACCTCCACATATTTCTCAGGCCCCACCCATTCCACAGGGCCTTCAGGCTTCTCAGGCCATGATCACTGCACCAGTTGCTACTCCACTTGCACAGTCAGCTAGAGGTGGAGGTCGGACAGGTAGAGATCGCCCTAGAGGGGGAGGCCATGCCACATATTATGCCCTTCCTTCTAGGACAGAAGTAGTTGCATCTGATTCTGTTATCACAGGTATTATTCCGGTCTTTCATAGAGATGCAACAGTCTTATTTGATCCAGGCTCCACTTATTCTTATGTGTCATCTTATTTTGCCCCGTATTTGGGAATATCTCATGATTCTTTGATTTTTTCTGTTTATGTATCTACACCCGTGGGTGAATCTATCATTGTTGACCGCGTGTATCAGTCGTGTTTGAAGGTTATCAGTGGTTTTGAGACCAGAGCTGATTTATTATTGCTCAGTATGGTGGATTTTGATATTATTTTGGGCATGGACTGGTTGTCGCCCTATCACGCTATTCTTGATTGTTACGTCAAGACGGTGACATTGGCTATCCCAGGTCTATCGCAACTAGAGTGGAGAGGTACCTTGAATCATGTTCCTAGCTTGGCTGTTTCATTTCTTAAGGCTCAACGAATGGTTGAGACGGGGTGTGATGCGTATCTGGCCTATGTGAGAGATGTTAGTGTTGACACTCCTACCGTGGAGTCAGTTCCTGCAGTAAGGATTTTCTTGATGTATTTCCAGCGGATCTTCCAAGTATGTCACCCGACAAGGATATTGACTTTGGCATTGATTTGTTACCAGACACTCAGCCCATATATATTCCACCATATCGTATGACCCCAACAGAGTTAAAAGAATGAAAAGAACAGTTATAGGGGTTGCTTGATAAGAGCTGCATTCGGCCCAGTGTATCGCCTTGGGGTGCTCCTGTCTTATTTGTGAAGAAGAAGGATGGTTCTATGCGGATGTGTATTGATTACCTCCAGTTGAACAAGGTTGCAGTGAAGAACAGGTATCCATTGCCACGTATTGATGACCTATTTGATCAGCTTTAGGGAACCAGGGTATTCTCTAAAATTGACTTGCGTTCAGGCTATCACCAGCTGAAGATTCGAGAGCCAGATATCCTGAAAACTGCTTTCAGGACTCGGCATGGTCATTATGAGTTCCTTGTAATATCATTTGGTCTAACCAACGCCCTAGCAACATTTATGCACTTAATAAATAGTGTATTTCAGCCACATCTTGATTCTTTCGTCATTATGTTTGTTGACAACATTCTGGTGTATTCCTGGAGTCGGGAAGATCATGAGCAGCACCTGAGGATTGTGCTTCAGACTTTGAGAGAAAAGAAGTTATATGCAAAATTTTCAAAGTGTGAATTCTGGCTTGATTCAGTGGGATTTTTGGGTCATATAGTTTCGTGGGAAGAGATCAAGGTAGATCCGAAAAAGATTGAGGCAGTGCAAAGTTGGTCCAGACCGTCCTCAGCTACGGAGATCTGGAGTTTTCTTGGTTTGGCGGGGTATTATCACCGATTTGTAGAGGGTTTCTCTGCTATTGCTGCACCTATGACCAAATTGACCCAGAAGGGTGCTCCATTCAGGTGGACCGAGGAATGTGAGGAGAGCTTCCAAAAGCTCAAGACAGCTTTGACTACATCCCCAGTATTGGTATTACCTACAGGTTCAGGGTCTTATACTATGTATTGTGATGCGTCGTGTATTGGTCTCGGCGCAGTGTTGATACAATAAGGTAGGGTGATTGCCTACGTATCTAGACAGTTAAAGGTAGATGAGAAGAACTATCCGGTCCACGACCTTGAGTTAGTATCTATTGTTCATGCCTTAAAGATTTGGCGGCATTATTTGTACGGTGTCCATTGTGAGGTCTACACCGATCACCGGAGTCTACAACATTTGTTTAAACAGAATGATCTTAATTTGAAGCGGCGGAGATGGTTGGAGTTGCTTAAGGATTATGATATAACTATTCTCTATCATCCCAGAAGGCCAATAAATTAGTCGATGCCTTGAGTCCTAAGGCGGAGAGTTTGGGCAGCTTAGTATATTTACCGGTAATAGAAAGGCCTTTAGCCTTGGATGTTCAGGCCTTGGCCAACCAGTTTGTCAGATTGGATATTTCGAGCCAAGCTGAGTTTTGGCTTGTGTGGTTTCTCAGTCCTCTCTATATGATCGTATCAGGGAGCGTCAATATGATGACCCCCATCTGCTTGTCCTTAAGGACACAGTTCAGCACGATGACGCCAAAGAGGTCACTATTGGAGATGACGATGTATTACGGATGCAGGGCAAGCTATATGTGCCTAATGTAGATGGTTTGCATGAGTTGATTCTCCAGGAGGCTCACAGTTCATAGTATTCTAATCATCTGGGTGCTACAAAGATGTATTAGGACTTGAGACAACACTACTGGTGGATGCGGATGAAGAAAGACATAGTGGAGTATATATCTCGGTGCCTAAATTGTCAACAGGTGAAGTATGAGCATTAGCGACTGGGTGGATTGCTTCAGAAGTTAGAGATTCTAGAATGGAAATGGGAGCGGATCACTATAGATTTCGTTGTTGGGATCCCATGGACTCAGATAAAGTTCAATGCAGTTTGGGTGATTGTGGATAGATTGACCAAGTCAGCTCATTTCATTCATGTAGTTACTACTTACTCTTCGGAGCAACTGGCTCAGGCTTATATTCGCGAGATTGTCAGGCTTCATGGCGTACCGGTATCTATCATCTCTGACTGGGGTACGCAATTTACATCATGGTTCTGGAGGGTCATACAGCGTGAGTTGGGTACTTGGGTAGAGTTGAGTACAACATTTCACCCTCAAACGGATGGACAGTCAGAACGTACTATTTAGATACTGGAGGATATGCTTCGTGCGTGTGTGATAGATTTTGGGGGTGCTTGGGATCAGTTCTTGCCACTTGCGGAGTTTGCCTACAACAACAGTTACCAGTCGAGTATTCAGATGGCTCCGTATGAGGCCTTGTATGGTAGGCAGTGCCGGTCTCCAGCGGGTTGGTTCGAGCCGGGCGAAGATAGACTATTAGGTATGGACTTGGTTCAAGATGCTTTGGAAAAGGTTAAGTTGATTCAGGATCGACTTCGTACAGCCCAATCTAGACAAAAGCGTTATGCGGATTGGAAGGTTCGTGACGTTGCATTCATGGTTGGTGAGCGGGTCTTGCTCCGAGTTTCACCTATGAAGTGTGTTATGAGATTTGGAAAGAAGGGCAAGTTGAGCCCGAGGTATATCAGACCTTTTGAGATTCTTGAGAGAGTTGGAGTGTCACGACCCAATTTCCCATATGTGTGACGTCGTGATGGTACCTAGTCTCTACAACTATGTAAGCCTAACATTTTGCGGAATAATAAAATAAAAATATAAATTTAACCAACTATTCAAAAATACACAACAAATCCCAAAACCTGGAACATCGTGAATCACAAACTACAGAAGAAAAAAATCTAGTGTCTCTAAACATCAGAATCTAACAAGGAAAATACATAAGATAATGGACATGAGAAAGAGTAGAAGGGGACTCTGAGGTCTGCGGACGCGGCAGATATACCTTGAAGTCTCCAAAGTTGTCCCGGCTCACTAATAGTGCAGCTGATAAGGTGCATCTGGATCTGCACACGAAAAATATGTACAGAGAGTAGCATGAGTACACCACAATCAGTACCTAGTAAGTACCAAGCCTAACCTCGGTCGAGTAGTGACGAGATCAGGTCAGGGCCGTACTGGCAAGTATATAATAAAAACAATATATAGTGTAATACCATAATAAAATAAAGGTTGAAATTTAACAATAATGAAATCATAGAAGGTAACAGCTCAGTACACAGAAATCACAACAGGGGATCTCCCGAGATACCGTCTCGTAGTCCCAAACGTAAATGTGCAGGGGGATCTTCCGGAATACCGTTCCATAGTCCCAGAGTAAATATGCAAGACAGAGGGATCTCCCGAAATACCGTTTCGTAGTCCCAAAGTAAATATGCAGTACATGAGGATCTCCCAGAATACCGTTACGTAGTCCCAAAGTAAATATGCAGTACAGGGGGATCTCCCGGAATTCCGTTCCGTAGTCCCAAAGTAAATATGCAGTACAGGGGGATCTCCCGGAATTCCGTTCCGTAGTCCCAAAGTAAATATGCAGTATAGTGGGATCTCCCGGAATACCGTTCTGTAGTCCCAAAGTAAATATGTAACGCGGATGATAGAAATGCAATTACATCACGATATTCTTACAATTTAGACTAAGTACCAGTCAGGGAAGAAGCAGGAAATTTACTAAACAAGCTGCACAGAATTCACATAAATAATTAAGACACATAGACATGTTGTATTAGACTAAACATGATAGCTACACATATTGAAATAACTCAATTAAGAATGAAAATAGATTAGTACTCATTAAAATGGTATAACTCAAAATATCAGGAAAACATGTTGCTGCTCAGTAAGAAAATCGGGTTTTACCACAACTAGCCCGTGTACGTACTCATCACCTCACGTACACGGTGCTCATATATCACAATAGTTCCAAGTCTTAAGGGGATTACCCCCCTCCCCACCCCCCCCCCCC
>AWOL01S0000518.1:41605-97540 GCA_000715115.1 Nicotiana otophora
ACCCTACCGTCCTGCATCAACACTGCGCCGAGACCAATCCACGATGCATCACAATATACAGTATAAGACCCCGAACCTGTAGGTAATAACAATACCGGGGCTGTAGTCAAAGCTGTCTTGAGCTTCTGAAACCTCTCCTCACATTCCTCTGTCCACCTGAACGGAGCACCCTTCTGGGTCAGCCTGGTCATAGGTGCTGCAATAGATGAGAGTCCATCTACAAAGTGACGGTAATACCCCGCCAAACCAAGAAAACTCTGGATCTTTGTAGCTGAGGACGGCCTGGGCCAACTCTGCACTTCTTCAATCTTCTTCGGATCCACCTGGATTCCCTCACTCAATACTATATGACCCAAGAATGCCACTGAGTCTAGCCAAAACTCACACTTTGAAAATTTTGCATATAACTTCTTTTCTCTCAAGGTATGAAGTGCAGTCCTCGGGTGTTGCTCATGATCCTCCCGACTACGGGAGTATACCAGAATGCCGTCAATAAACACAATGACGAATGAGTCAAGATACGGCTGGAACACACTATGCATCAGGTGCATAAAAGCTGTTGGGGCATTGGTCAGCCCAAAAGACATCACAAGAAACTCATAGTGACCATATCTGGTCCTGAAAGTAGTCTTCGGGATATCTGGTTCCCGAATCTTCAACTGATGATATCCTGAATGTAAGTCAATCTTGGAAAACACTCTGGCACCCTGTAACTAATCAAATAAGTCCTCAATACGAGGCAATGGATACCTGTTCTTCACTGTGACTTGTTTAATTGGTGGTAATCAATACACATTCGCATAGAACCATTCTTCTTCTTCACAAATAAGATAGGAGCACCCCAAGGTGACACCCTTATCAAGCAACTCCTATTACCGCTCCTTCAACTCCTTCAAATCAATACACATCCGCATAGAACCACCATTCTTCTTCACAAATAATACATAAGCACCCCAAGGTGACACTCTGGGCCGAATGAAGCCCTTATCAAGCAACTCTTGTAACTGCTCCTTCAACTCCTTCAACTCAGGATGAGCCATATGATATGGAGAAATAGAGATGGGTTGAGTTCCCGGCAACAAATCAATGCCAAAATCAATATCTATGTCGGGCGGCATGCCTAGAAGATCAGCTGGAAACACATCTGGAAAGTCCCTCACTACTGGAATTGACTCCACTGTAGGGGTATCAATACTGACGTCTCTCACATAAGCTAGATACACGTCACACCCCTTCTCAACCATTCGTTGAGCTTTAAGAAATGAAATAACTCTGGTGGGAGTATACTCTAAGGTACCTCTCCACTCTAACTGCGGTAGACCTGGCATAGCCAGCATCACAGTCTTAGTGTGACAGTCAAGAATAGCAAAATGGGGTGACAACCAGTCCATGCCCAAAATAATATCAAAATCTACTATGTTGAGCAACAATAAGTTGGCTCTGGTCTCAAAACCACTAAGAGCAATCAAACACGACCGATACACGTGGTCCACAACAAGAGAATCTCCCACACTAGTAGACACATAAATAGGGGAACTCAAAGAATCCCGCGATACACCCAAATATGGGGTAAACTAAGAGGACACATAGAAATATATAGAGCTTGGGTCAAATAATACTGATGCATCTCTATGACAGACTGGAACAATACCTGTAATGACAAAATCAGAAGCAACTGCCCTTGTACGAGCAGGAAGGGCATAGTATCTGGCCTGGCCTCCCCCTCTAGGGTGACCTCTAACTCCCCGACCTCCACCTCAAGCTGGCTGAGCAGGTGGGGTGGCAGTTGGTGCTGTAATCATAGCCTGAGGACCCAGTGGAGCACGCTGTGGATGAGAAGTCTGTGGAGGCGCACCCCTCTTAATCCTGGGGCAATCCTTCATCATATGGTGAGTGTCACCACACTCAAAACAAGCTATGGGAGGGCGTGGTTGTTGTGGCTAGCTCGGGCCAGGTCTGCTAGAATGGCTGCTAGCAACACCCCATACATGAGGCACACTAGATATTAGCGGTGCATAATAAGGCTCATGGGGTCTAGAATGAGCTGGAACACCACTGGCGGCTGGAAGAGCTTAATGAACAGGGTGGCTCACATAACCCCTACCATGGCGATTTGCTAGGACACGAGCATCGGAATAAGAACCAGTCTCTCGAGACCTCTTGGCATCCCTCTCCTCTCTATTCTGGGCAAGCATGCCCTCTAATCCCCTGGCAATACTCACAACCTACTGATAAGAAATATCCATCTCCAAATCCCTGGCCATACTAATCCTGATGCTGGGGTGGAGTCCCTCAATAAATCGTCGAACCCTCTCTCGAACTGTGGCAACTAAGGTCGATGCATGTCGGGCCAAATCACTGAAGCAGACTACATACTCTGACACATTCATAGCACCCTGGTGCAGCTGCTCAAACTCCGTGCGCTATGAGTCCCTGAGGCTCTGAGGGACATACTCTCTCAAAAACATATCTGAGAACTGAGTCTATGTAAGTGAGGTTGTCTCAGCCGGACTACTCAACTCATAAGCACGCCACCACTTATAGGCTGCTCCTCTAAGCTAGAATGTAGTAAAAGAAACCCCGTTCGTCTCCGCTACGCCCATAGTACGGAGAATACAATGACACTCCTCCAAAAAACCCTGAGCATCATCTGTAGCCAATCCGCTAAATATAGGTGGGTGGTACTTCTTGCACCTCTCAAGTCTGAGCTGCTCCACCTCAGAAGCTGTTGCCCTATCCTCGGGCTGAGCTGGAGCTACCGGCTGCATTGGTACAACCTATGGAACCTGGTCGACCTGAACCCGCTGCTCTGGAGTACCGGCGACGGGTGTCTGTGCTCCTCCCCCGGCCTGAGATGTGGCAGGAGCAAGTGGAATCAATCCAACCTGAGCTAAGGTGTTGAACATGCTCTGAAACTGGGCTAGAGTCTCCTGGAGGGCTGGTGCAGGAACAGGTATCTCAGGTGTCTGCCCTCTAGCTTGAGCTACTGGGGGCTCCTCTGTAGCAGCTCGTGCGGTACTCTGGCTGCACCACGTGAACGTCCTCGGCCTCTACCCCGGCCTCGGCCTCTCGCGGCTCTACCAGGAGGCGCGGGTGCTTGGTCATCAGATCCGCTTGTATGTGTCCTCACCATCTTTGAGAGAATAGAGTACAGAAGTTTATAATCTTTGAAGTCAACAAATTTTTCGCATGATAAGGAATCAAAGTAGTGAGATTTTACTAACAATTTCATAGCCTCCCGAAGATACGTACAAACATCTTTGTACCGATCCGCGAGACTCTACTAAACCGGTTTGTTACTCAGGACACCTATGAACCTAGAGCTTTGATACCAACTTGTCACGACCCAATTTCCCCTCTGTGTGACGTCGTGACGACACCTAGTCTCTACAACTAGGTAATCCTAACATTTTGCGGAATAATGAAATAAAAATATAAATTTAACCAACTATTCAAAAATACACAACAAATCCCAAAACCCGGAACATCGTGAATCACAAACTACACAAGAAAACTCTAGTGTCTCTATACATCAGAATCTAACAAGGAAAATACATAAGATAATGAACATGAGAAAGAGTAGAAGGGGACTCCGAGGTCTGCAGATGCGGCAGATATACCTTGAAGTCTCCAAAGCTGTCCCGGCTCACTGATAGTGCAGCTAATAAGGTGCACCTGGATCTGCACACAAACAACATATGCAAAGCGTAGCATGCGTACACCACAATCGGTACCCAGTAAGTGCCAAGCCTAACCTCGGCCGAGTAGTGACGAAGTCAGGTCAGGGACCTACTAGCAAATATATAATAAAAACAATATAGAGTGCAATATCGCAATAAAATAAAGACTGAAATTTAACAACAATAAAATCATAGAAGGTAACAGTTCAGTACACAGAAATCACAACAGGGGATCTCCCGAGATACCGTCTCGTAGTCCCAAACGTAAATGTGTAGGGGGATCTCCCAGAATACCGTTTCGTAGTCCCAAAGTAAATATGCAAGACTGGGGGATCTCCCGGAATACCGTTCTATAGTCCCAAAGTAAATATGCAGTACATGGGGATCTCCCGGAATACCGTTCTGTAGTCCCAAAGTAACTATGCAGTACAGAGGGATCTCCCGGAATTCCGTTTTGTACTCCCAAAGTAAATATGCAGTACAATGGGATCTCCCGGAATACCGTTCCGTAGTTTCAAAGTAAATATGCAGCGCGAATGATAGAAATACAACTATATCACGACATTCTTACAATTTAGACTAAGTACCAGTCAGGGAAGAAGCAGGAAATTCACTAAGCATGCTGCACAGAATTCACAAAACAATTAAGACACGTAGACATGTTGTATTAGACTAAACATGTTATCTACACATATTGGAATAACTCAATTAAGAATGAAAATAGATTAGTACTCATTAAAATGGTATAACTCAAAATAACAGGAAAACATGTTGCTGCTCAGTAAGAAAATCGGGTTTTACCACAACTAGCCTGTGTACGTACTCGTCACCTCACGTACACGGTGCTCACATATCACAATAGTTCCAAGTCTTAAGGGGATTTCCCCCACACAAAGTTAGCCAAGCCATTTACCTCGAACCAAGCTCAATCAATCGGTCAAAATGCTTTTCCCACGAATATCCGGCTCCGAATGGCCCAAATCTAGCCAAAAGCAATTACATATCATAAATACAATCATAATAGACTCATCTAATTAATGAAATCATCACTTTAACAAAAATTCCGAAATTAACTCAAACATCGCCTGTGGGACCCACGTCTCAGAATCGGGTAAAGGTCATAAAATACGAACACCCATTCGCTCACGACTCTAACCATATAAAATTTGCTCAAATCCGACCACAAATCCCCTTCAAAACTCGAAATCTTTGATGAAGAAGTTCTTCCAAACGTTTTCCAATTTTAACCCTAACAATTCAAAATTAAATAATGAAATCAATCATAGATTAGCGGAATATAACCATAAAGGAGTTAGGAATCATTACCCAAAAACTTCCTCCGAAAGTCTCTCCAACTTTCGCCTTTTATCGAGCTCTCAATCAAATTTTTGATAAAAAGGCAAAACTCCCGTTTTTGGAATGTTTAAGCATTACCCAGGTATGCCCTTCTTCGCGAACGTGATCAAAGCCTCGCGTTCGCGAAGCACAAGCTGCTTCAGACCAAAATATACTCATCGCGAACGTGATGCACTAATCGTGAACGCGAAGCTAAACTAGTCTGACCCTATGCGAATGCGGGACATCCATCGCGAACGCGTAGGCTATCATGCCTGGAACCCATCTGACCGTTGACTCTACGCGAACGAGAGGTCCTTATCGCGAATGCGTAGCCTTAGTGTTACATATCTTCGCGAATGCGGGAACGAAGTTACTAACGCGGAGAACAACTCAACTGCCTTTCCCAGATGCTCTACGCTAATGCGAGACCTCTCTCGCGAACGCGATGAAGGATTGTCTACAACAAAAATACTAGAAATCTGCTATCTTTCAAGTCCAAAAACTAGTCCGTTAAGCACCCGAAACTCACCCGAGGCCCCTAGGACCTTGACCAAACATAAATCCTAAAACACCATACGAACTTAGTCGAATCCTCAAATCACATCAAACAATGCTAAACTCACAAATCATCCTCCGATTCAAACTTAAAGAACTTAAAACTTCCAAATTCGACAACCGATGCCGAAACCAACCAAACCACGTCCTCTTGACCCCAAATTTTGCACACAAGTCATATTCAATACTATAGACCTACTCCAACTTCCGAAATCAGATTCTGAACCCGATATCAAAATTTCCACTACCGGTCCAAAACTCCAAAATTTCGACTTTCGCCATTTCAAGCCTAAATGAGCTACATGTCCCAAGACATATTACGGATATGCCCCTAAGCCCAAAATCACCCAACGGAGCTAACGAAATCGACGGAATTTCATTCTGGAACCATCTTCACACAATTCCGACTACGGTCCAAATTCTAAGACTTAAGCTCTCATTTAGGGACTAAGTGTCCCAAAACACTCCGAAACTCAAAACCAATCATCCCGGCAAGTCACAATAGCAGAAATAGATATAGGAAAAGTAGTTAATAGGGGATCAGGGCTATTACTTTAAAAATGACCGATCAGGTCGTTACATGGAGATGTGCCTTACAGACTTGCACTACCATCTAGTCTCTCTGCAGTTCATCCAATGTTCCATGTTTTCAAGCTCCGGAAGTATCACGGCGATCCATATCATGTGTTAAACTTCACCTCAGTCTAGTTGGACAAGGATCTATCTTATATCGAGGAACCAGTGGCCATTTTGGACAGACATGTAAGAAAGTTGAGATCGAAGAGCATTGCCTCAGTAAAAGTACAGTGGAAGGGTCATCCAACCGAGGAGGCGACTTGGGAGACCGAGCATGATTTTCACAGCTATTATCCTCATCTGTTAACCACTCCAGGTATTATTCTAAACCCGTTCAAGGATGAATGTTTGTTTAGGATGGGGAGGATTTAACGACCCGGCCAGTCATTTTAAAAAGTTATAGCCCTGTTTTCCCATTTACTACTTATTTTATACTTTATAATTGTTATGTGACATACCGAGGTAATTGGTTTGGGTCAGGTGAAGGTTTTAGAATAAATTGGAACACTTAGTTCCCAAGTTTAAAACTTAAGTTGAAAAGGTTGGCTGGTTGTCAACCTATGTGTAAATGACCCCGGAATAGAATTCTGATGATTCTAACAGCTCTGTATGGTGATTTTGGACTTAGGAGAGCATCCGAAAATTTAGTTGGAAGTCCGTAGTTAAATTAGGCTTGAAATAGCTAAAATAGGAATTTAAGTTTCGAAGTTTGACCGGGAAGTTGACTTTTTGATATCGGGGTCGGAATCCAATTCCGAAAAGTTTTATATCTCTGCTATATCATTTATGACTTATGCGCAAAATTTGAGGTCAATCGGACTTGATTTGATAGGTTTCAGCATCAAATGTGAAAGTTGAAAATTCTTAAGTTTCATTAGGCTTGAATTGGGGTATGACTAGTGATTTTAGCATTATTTGATGTGATTTAAGGTTTCGACTAAGTCCGTATGATGTTTTAGGACTTGTTGGTGTATTTGGTTGAGGTCTCGAGGGCCTCGGGTGAGTTTCGAAAGGTTAACGGATCATTTTCGGACTTGGGAAACAACTAAAGGATTTCTCGTGTCCAGTTCTAGTTTCCTTCTTCGCGTTCGAGAGAGAGGTTTCGCATTCGCGAAGGGGAATTGGGGCAGCGAGAAATTTCTCTTCGCGTTCGCGAAGAAGGGACAACGTTCGCGAATGGTGATGGCAGTGTTCATCGCGAACGCATGAAAGCGTTCGCGTTCGCGTAGAAGGGCGAGGCCAGGCGGGTAGGGGTGCTTATCGGGCGGATAATCACGCTTAACGATTCGGCTTATCGGTTATCGGATTATAAATATAGTAATACGCTAGCCATCCAATAAGGCAACAGGCGAATTGATATCGGATTGACAATTATTGGGCGGTTATCGGGCGGTTTATCGGCTAAACCAAATATAAAAATTTTGAACAATCAATACCAAACGGCCAAATGTATAGTTCAAACTGTCTTTGTTAGTTGTAGTAGCTTTTCCTGATTAGAAGCCAAAGACGACTGCCAATGCCATTAGCTACATACAGACGACAATTCTATTGAGAATTAGAAATTAGGGATTTAGCCATTTAGGTTTTAATAGTACTTTATATACATAGGGGTAAAAGTATAAATATAAAAATTCTTAACGGGTTAACGGTTTACCCGATAAGAAAATTGAGTAATCTGCCCCTAAACCGTTAAGCCATTAATTATAAAATCTCAATCCGTTCACCATCAATTACTCCGATAATCCGATACGGTTCGGTTTAGTTAACGGTTTCGGTTCGATTTTGAACAACCCTACAGGCGGGGGTATTGGGCATTAAAGATTCGCGTTCGCGAAGGAGGGATCGTGTTCGCGAAGGCCAAGTTTGGCAAGGCATCGCGTTCGCGAGAGAACCCTCGTGTTCACGAAGAGGAAAGTTGGGCAGCACATTTTTGTGCTTTGCGAACGCGAGGCAAGGGTCACGTTCGCGAAGAAGAAACCACTGGACAGAATGTTTAAGTTCAGAAAATCCATTTTTATCAAATTGGAGCTCGGAAAGAGGCGATTTTCGGGAGATTTTCAAGGAAAACAATGGGGTAAGTGTTCTTAACTCAATATTGGTCAAATTACCCGAATCCATGATTGTTTTTAACATTTAATTGGTGAATTAAGTTGGAAGATTTAGAAAACCCTCTTGGATAGATTTGAGGATTTGAGGGTCGAATTGTTATCGGAATTTAGTCATTTTGGCATGGTTAGACTCATGGTGGAATGAGCGTTCATATTTCGTAACTCTCATCGGATTTTGATACGTGAGCCCCACAGATGATTTTTAAGTTAATTTCGAATTTTTATTGAAAAATGTAGTATTTTCTTATGGAATTGATTCTATAATTTTTGTTGACTATATCGAATTATTTTGGCTAGATTCGAGCCATTCAAAGTTGGATAATCGAGAAAAAGGCGTACTAGTGGATTAAATTAGAGCAAGTCGAGGTAAGTGACTTGTCTAACCTTGTGGGGGAAAATTCCACCTAGGATTGGTATTGATGTGATAATTGTAATGTATTTAAAGTCGTGTACACGAGGTGACGAGTGTGTACACGGGCTAAATGTGAAAAACTCTCTTTTTTAAAAATAATTGTGTAGATCTCTGTCACACATTAATTAAATTATTTTATCTGATTACATTCATCATCATTGATCTATTTTTATATTTTAAATTTGTCTGACATTTTTCCTACTAATTGTTTTATCTGTTTTAGTTGAAACCTAGATTTTTTTTATTCTGTGCATTATTTGAAGGTTGAATTTCTTTAAATTAAATATTATTAAAAAAATAAAGTATTTTACATTTAAAAATATTTGGTGTTAAATTTGTGGAAATATTATTTTGCTAAATATTTTGTGATGATTTTTGTATTCATTGTGATTGAGCCGTGAGCCCTGTATTGTGAAAATAATGGATATTATTTTGCTGAATATTTTGTGAGACTTTGTACTTATTGTGATTGGGTCGTGAACTCCTTATTTTGGAAAATATTCTTGTTGTTGATTTATTTTGGCAAGTTGAAATATTTGGGCACTTGAGGTGCAAATTGTGATATTGATACGCATGCAGTGGTATAAGGTTTGGGTATTGAAACACATGCGGTGAGATAAGGGTGGCTTGATATGCGTGGCTAGTAGGGGAACTACTAGAAGTCATGCGGTGTGATAAGGGTGGCTAAAACACGGGATGCTATTTCGGAAAAAATATTTTCTTTAAAATTAAATGTGAAGGCTCCCGCGGTGATATAAGGAAATGAGATATTGTGAATTTATTTATGATTTGGGACTACGAGGCGGTACCTCGGGAGTTCCCTTGTTGATATTTCCTTATGGATGCATTTGCCTTTGATTATTATCGTGATTTTCTTGGAATTGTAAATTTATGTTTTCTTGCCGCAAGGTATTATTTGCCCTTATTCTGTAAAATTTAATGGTGACATACTACTTACTTGATTCATTTCCATTGATATTTTATCTTATAATATTGTTTAAACATTTTACCATGCCATTATTTATTCTCCAGTAGGGCCTGACCGGACCTCGTCACTACTCTACCGAGGTTAGACTTGATACTTACTGGGTACCGCTGTGGTGTACTCATACTACGCTTCTGCACATCTTTTTGTGCAGATCCAGGTACATCTTATCAAACCAAGCATCAGTGAATTAGTTGTACGAGGAGACTTCGAGCTATATCAGCCAGCATCCGCAGACTCCGGAGTCCCCTTCTATCTTATTATGTTGTATTCCTTATTTGCTTTTACACTCTGATGTATAGAGACATAGAGAATAAATTCTTAGAAGCTTGTGACTTATTCTTATCGGGTTTTGGGAGTTGAAATTGTTAAATTATAGTTTTTATTTATTCGACTGTTAAGGATTAAATTTCAGTTTTGTATTCAGTTATATTCCGCATTGATAGGCTTACCTAGTCTTAGAGACTAGGTGTCATCACGACATCTTACGGAGGAAATTTGGGGTCGTGACAACAAGTCAAATAACTCGAACTCACGGCTTTCGATCACCGTCCCGTGAGTTCTAACTATTAGGAAATGCATTTATTAACCTTTATTGATATTTAAAAGCTTAAATACATAAAGTAGGAATATTCTTAACTATTAAATGCATTCCAAACCTCAAACTACAAAGAAAAAGAGATGCGATATAGCGATACTTTCGTCATAGAGGTCGTTTTAATGTTATCGCTTCTTGATTTCGTGCCCGGGATGATAATCTTATTTGAAGCCCTTGTAGAGAGCTTAAGGGTAAGGTTAGGGGTGTTATTTAGTTGTGCTCTATGGAAAATAGAGAAAGAGACGAGATAAGGGATGTAAATATCCCGTTTGTTTTTAAACGTCAAAAAGGTGCTACTTGGCACCCTAGCATTGGCCCTTCTTCAGACGCTTATATCATTTTATCCGGGCGTCGTATGAATGAACAGTTAATAGAGTTAGAAATTACATTCCAAGAACTTTAATTTGGTATATAATATGTCCCAAAAAGACCCCATATAGCACACAAAAGTTATTGCTCAAAAAGCTATGTTACAAGGCAAATCCTTAGTCGGTTTTTTCGCAACTTTAATCCGATTTTTCTCAAACTTTATATTTCATATCCAAATATCATATATAGTCATATCATGACTTTAAAATCATTTAAAATATGATTAACAAGTCTCATATTTATCTCAACTTACTTAAGACTTCTGTAAACCCTTCTTATCCTTGTAGAAGAATTTCGTCCTTTTTGAGCTTACATTAGATAATCCTGTAATGACAGTGGCGTCTGAAGTACGGGGTGTAACAACATGTCCCCTTAGAAACTTTTGTCCCCGAATGATAACCCTTAAAGTCTTGAAAAAATGGGACGTAACATCATTAAATAACTTTATATACTTTCAAAGAGGCTCTCATTTTCAAGCTTACATCAATTGATTTACGACGTACTTTCACGTACAAAAACATGGGGCGTAACATCATTCCTTCCTTTGGAACATTCGTCCTCGAAGGTTGACTGGTGCATTTTTATTCTTATAACCTATGGCTCTTATGAATACTTTAATATTGTCATTTGCCATCTAGGCAACTGTTCTATGAATAAATTCAAAGGCCAGGGCATTCCACCTTTAGGTCTCTTTCTCACGCTACGACTCGTGGTCAGAATTCTTCTAATCTCGTAACTATTGCTACCTTTTATCATGTAGTATGTACGACTTTGTCCTTATATGTGCGCTTATGCGACTCTTCTGTCATTTTCCTCCAGCTTTTAGCCAATTTCTAGGCCTCACTTTGTGAACATATACAGGACTACGACAAGCTGTCCCTCTGGGCATCTATAGGTATACTGAAGTTCTTCTCTTGGTACTTTGTTGAATGTACCACTATTGCTATATTTTGTTTCCTAGCCTTGGTTATATGTCCTTATGGCTTTATTGCATCTAGGTAGGTCATACCGTACTATAACACTTACTTCGGTTTATTATTACCGAGGTCTGCTACCCAACTACAGGTTACTCTCTCACTGTTTATCCCATATGTATAAATCTAAGTCCTTTAATGCTTTATTATTACTGTTCATCTCAAGAATGTCATCATAACCTCCTTTTATACTTTGGAATTTTTATCCATCTGTTGTTGATTCATCTTAATGTTGATCTATATGTACTACTGATAACTTGACACCTCTAATACATTGTCACTAGGCCTCACGTCTCATCGGGGAACATCTAAAGTAATTTTCCTAATCCACCCAGGGGTGATACTATACTTCAATAACCGTATTTCATAGCATCCCGGCTTGATTCATCTTATATGGGTATTCTAATCCCATGCAATTCATGAAATCCTTTTTCTTAAAATCATTACTCATCCAAAAGCCTAAACGTCATCCTTTTATCTATCATAATTACACCCGTATTCTACTACCATGGCAGCATTTCATCTCTTCTAATTGCTCATATTCTTAGACTCCTCTGAGTTTCTTTAGACTATATCGAGCTTTCTATAACTTATGGAAATCATCAGCTCTCTTGTTTTGATAGGCTTAATCTCGAGGCCTTACCTGTTCTCGTCACCTTCTCACTCACATTTTCATAACCTTACTCTTGTCTACCTAAAACCTTGTCGCTCTATCATACTTTAGCTTGTGACCTACACATGTCTATTTATACTACTCGCAATCTTCCTTTAAATTGCTAGCACCAAAGATTTCCTTTCGTGCCTTCTCAGTTGTCTTTAAATGTAAGCAATTACTTTTCTTGGTCGTTCTGCCACTTGTTGCATGAATACTTGGCTTATCTTGTTGGCCACGAATACTGGAATTTCTTGTAACTCATATGATCTCAAATATCACCTTTGATTTTTACTTCTCGTTCATTAGCCACGATGGTGCCTGATATGATGCCAAAATGCTTTACTTTTAGCACATTACTCGCCCTATATTTTATTGGTCTAATGAGTTATTGTGCGATATTTGAGCTAAATTATGTTGTTTTATGTGTAGGAACATCGAAAGGAATCATCAAATGAAAATTACACAAAAAGATGACAAAAATACAAGTAAAGAGCACAAAAACATCAAGTATCCAAACCGTGCTACAGACCAGGCTTTATAAGGTCTATAGCCAGGTTGACCGTGCTGTAGACCAGTCTTTGCGAGGTCTATAGCTAGGTCGACTGCGCTATAGACCAGGCTTCGCGAGGTCTATAGCACGGTAATTAAAAGTCACGGGTTAAAAGACCCAAACCCAAAATTGGACCGAGGGATTGACATAAATACTTCTCAAATGAGTTATTCTAGAGTTGAACATGATTTTGGAGAAGAAATAGGCTGCCAAGCACTGTGGAGCAAGAATCAAATGAGTTTTTCCTTCCTTTATCTCTTTACTTAGTAGTTTCATATTTTTAAACATTATGTTGATTGTTGCTGTATTTATCAGTAGCTAAACTCTTTAATCTAAGGTTTGATGGAACCTCTTGGAGGATGATTCTCTAGTATGTTTAATATAGATTTGCCTTTGATTTTTCTCTACTTGTTCAACTATATTTTCATTATTGTTAATTGAAGAGCTCTCAATTTACTGTGCCTATTTAGTGTGTATATTGCTCGAGAGAGAGTGCACATTTAGGTAATTGTTTAACAATACCATTCCTAACGTAGTTGAGAGATCGATACTGAGGGTTTAAAGGCGGGATTAGAGATAACGAAGCCTTGGTGCGATCGTAGTGAGCGGTAAATTAGTGTCAGCTAGCGTAGTTCGAGAGAATAAGTCTAGTAAATTGTAGTAGTTACTCAAGAGAGAGCTACGACACTTAAAGTACTCACGATCGGTAGAAAATATTTAGGCGAATTTATAAGAGACGTAGCGGGGAAGATTCCGACAATAGGGAAAATCATAACCTTAGATTTTTCCAAATCTTGTCTACAATATTTGCCTTGTTAGTTATACATTACTGCATTTTTAATTACTTTGATCTTAGTTAGTAAGCTCTCAAATTATTTTATAATATTTCTGAAGGTTGATTACTTGAATTCATGCAAAACTATTAGTTGTAATTAACACGTTATTTCTCTGTGAAATTCGACTCCAGACTTGTAAACCGGATTATATTTGCAACGACCGCTTAGTCCTTTTTATAAGGCATAGTTGGGCGTGATCAATGCCACTTTCTTATGGAGTGTATACAATATTATAGTAAGACTATTGTTACAAGACCATTTCTTCTTTATATCACTATTCTTAGGTTGAAGCCTTGTTCCTTACTTTCTCAGCTAGTCTTTCAAGGTAATACATAGTGGAGACCATCTGACTCATGTAAAGCTACGAGCTTATTACATCGCATACCTGAAGGAATCTTTGATGTTCTTACTCGCCTATAATTATCCTTAGTTACATATTATGCTCGCAGGGTTGCTTCTGAACTGAAATTTTGAATGTCTCCCCAGTGGCACTCTCTTTTATTTCTAGAACACTTATACAGTACCTTTAACTACCCCCAACTCCAATTTGAAATTTTTTCAACAATTGTGATCTCGTATCTGCGAGACTGGATTCCCTATGTTGGGGTTCACTATATTTATCTTGCACGATCTGTTGATTTATTTGTAATCTCTTATCTAGCCATAACTAGACTCTTCCCGAATCCACTATAGACTACTCGTTGGTCCATTCTCATATTTATATTCTGCGTAACCCCTCTTGGGTTATGCCCTTTGTTTTAACTTACCTCTCGTACTGGCTCCTTATGTATCGAGTATTCATTCCCACTTATTTATCAGTATCATCTAGTGTGAAACCCTTACTGCCTCTCCCCGGCGTATTTCCTGCATAATGTTCTGGAGTAGTATCATATCTGTAGGATCTAAATAAATGCAATCTCATTTCTTTCACCTTTTTACCGCATTCTTTCTTTACTATTCCATAGTTACCTCTTAATCTTTGGCGTCTTTTCACATCTTTACTGACATCTTACCCGCCTTGCGGCAACCCTTCTGTACCAAGGATAACTAAAGTTCTTACGCACGAGGGTGACACCTAGTGTAATTGGCACACTTAGTCCCTTAAGCTTAACTTTGCTCACTATGAGCGCTTTAGGGAAGCGTCTTCCTGAATGACCTTTAAAGGTTATTCTTCTGTTGTCCATTCTATTATCGACGTAACGTGATATCTAAAATTCTCATGATGTCAGCTATTGTCAAATCATTCGGTCCCTAATTCATATTCATTTTATCTTATTCACCAACTCATATTAATTTCTATTACTCCGGGGTCTAACGTTTCCTTTTGGTAATCACGTACGAGTCACCAGCTCATTTCTCGAAATGGGGACATGACTTTATGGCTTATACTATTTTATTTTCTCAAGGCCTGTCACCTCTTGTCTTTTTTTTCACTTGACTATAGACTCTGTCATCGTGTTATATTTTGATTTGCCCTTATCACCCATATATCACATCTTACTCATGATACTTCATTTACTCTCTTCTTATTCTCTGGATAATATTTTTGTCTATCACTTTATTCTGAAAAATTCAACAAAACTTTCTTCACTTATAGCTCCCCTTGCTTCATCTCACTGGCTCTTCGGGACGCCTAACATTATCTCTCCTTTTTTTTCTAGAGATGGGAGTCATACTAAGATAAATATTTATCCCTTCTAGGATTCCACTGCCTATCTTTTAAAATTTCTGAACATTTTAGTGTTCATATCTGACTGTACTACTCTAGAGTTCACCATCCGGGTGTCTCACAAGGAGAACTATTACCATATTTGCAATATCTTTTGGAAATGTTAGCTAATGATAACAATCCATCCACAATTTTGGGTTACTCTAACCCCAGTTGGATCCTGGTATCGCATCCTTCTCTTAAACTATATCTGTTAGCTCCCATAAGGCATAATTGAGAAAGGTGTGGTCAATTGTATATATCTTTGTTATTGTTGAAAGTAACGCAGAATGCTTATATTTCTCTGCCTGAATTGTAAATACTGCTAATCTTCACTAACTGGGTACCTCGTGCCCTTCTTCATCTTGCTTTTTTTACTTGTCGAAACTTTTATCTACCTTCTGATTCACTTATTTCTTTTTACCATATAGGTGGATAAGTATTCTTGCCTTAGGGCTCCTTATCAAGAAGCTTACACATCTTAGTACACACATGATCTGTTGAACACCTCACATTTACTCATCATAAGCATGATGCAAAATTGACTTCCTCTGACTCAACTCTTCCACAGCCACATTCAATCTCTTACCAATTGTCTTTCTGTATATAGGTATCATTATATTACGAATAAAATAAAATTTAGGAGTTTGAATTCTTACAACTCAGCTCTACCAGACGATATAGAGTAAGAAGAAAGAGTGACAATCCTAAATACATTGTAGCCTCCTGCTTATAAGTGTGGTACACGACACACCCATAAACAAGACTCTACTAGACACGGCTTGTAGATTCCCTAGTATAGAACTGCTCTGATACTACTTTTATCACGACCCAAACCGTAGGTCCGCAACGGGCACCCAGTGCCTAACTCAACCGAGTACCAACGTAACATATCCTTCTTATCATAATATCATGGGTATATGAACGAGAAATGCCATCATGAGATAAGTAGAATTAAACATAAGAGAATACTGGACATGGGATGATCCAACATGATATAGAAGCTTATGTATGCGATATACGGGCCTATAAGGCCGACATGATCATTTGTATACTCAAAACATAGGCCAACAAGGCCATACAAGTATCCATATATATGACATATGTCTACAAGCCTCTATGAGTACATAAATGTCATAAAGTTTGAGATATGGCCCCGCCATACCAATCAATATATGTCCAAATCATACTGACCAGCTAGGCAACTCCGGAGCAAGTGGAGTGCACCAACACTTTCCGCTGAGCTGATAGCCAACTAGGAGGACTCTCAATCTGTCTATCAAGACCTACGTGCATGAAAAGCATCGTACCCAGGAAAAAGGGACGTCAATACAAATAAAGTATCGAGTATGTAAAGCATGACAATAGTATATAAAAGACATGAAAGAAACATGGAGTAAAGAACTCAACCTGTAATTCTGAATAACTCTGTGAATCCTGAAAAGTTTATAATGTCATGCATGTGCGTATAAATGCCATACCATGCATAGTATATCGTACATAACATCATCAAGCCTCTGAGAGCATTCCATCATATCATCTCAGCCACTGTGGGCGAAGTCATCAATGTATACCAGCTAATCAGGTGGTGGTGCGTATATAACGCCATAACCTTTTCCCATATTCCATATACATATAATATATACGTATATAACGTCATCTGGTCATGGGTCAATGTACATGTATAAATGAATGTAATGCATAATGAAGTAAGTCAGTAAGATCTCTCAAAATATCATGATACCCATGAACAGATGATATGATAGCAGGACATATGTGGAATTAAAAACATAGGCAACTCTAGTACTTCTAGGAATAGAATCATTTGTGAAAGTTGTGTGCTGGCTCGTTTCGTCGTATCATATGCATCGTGCCAAAAGAAAAGAAGGGATATCCTTAACATACCTTAACTCCATTGAGTCCTTAATACCTTCCAAGCAATTCTTCAACACAACTCAACTCAATCTACCATAGCATAAGGAGATTCAAAATCAGTGTTGAGTAAAGGCTAAGTCCGCAACTCAAACTAGTAGCTCATTTATATAAATTTGGGCAGTATCTCCCCTGTAACAAGAGCCTCCTCCAATAACATATACCAATAACAATAACCATAGAAATCCAACAATATATAATTATCAATAACAAGACACCATATAACAACAATAAGTCACAACTACTTCACGACGAGCTACAAGCCCAATTGGAATTCGTATACCCCATATCACCCCTTATAGACTTCTTATTTTAACTTACTAGTATCATTAACAAGATAATGAAGTCATTCATCAATGATTCCAGCCTTATACCATATATTTATAACAAAGAAAACAATCCACAACTCCAACTATCCTCAATTAGCAACTTTATTCACTAGTTCATGTCTAGTCCATCCATTTAACTTAATCAACATCAAGATAATCTTAAGCATATGAAAGAACACAATATAATTACCTCTTATAGTGTCGAGTCGAGATCCATGTTATATATAGCTTACAATAACCCAACACACCCCAATCACTTCATATCCAAAACGACAATTATAGTAGCGTCAAACACCCCAAAAATATTACAAAGAGTGACTAATCAACAATTTCGCCATTATGTGGTATTTCTCCACACTATTTATCCTCCAAAACTTCATTAAACAGTAGCAAAATAGACATCCCAAAAGCAACACGAAACAGCCCATAAAACAGTCCACTACAAGTCAAATAACTCGAACTCATGGCTTCCGATCACCGTCCCGTGAGTTCTAACTATTAGGAGACGAATTTATCAACCTTTCTTGATATTTAAAAGCTTAAATGCAGAAAGTAAGCATATTCTTAACTATTAAATATATTCCAAAACTAGAACTACAAAGAAAAAGAGAGGTGATATAGCGATACTTACGTCGTAGGGATCGTTTTAATGTTATCGCTTCTTAATTTCGTGCCCGGGATGATAATCTTGTTTTAAGCCCTTGTAGAGAGCTTAAGGGTAAGGTTAGGGGTATTATTTGGCCATGCTCTCTGGAAAAATGGAGAAAGAGACAAGATAAAGGATGTAAATATCTTTTTTTTAAAGGTCAAAAAGGTGCTACTTGGCACCCTCGCATTGACCCTTCTTCAGACGCTTATATCCTTTTATCCGGACATCGTATGAACGAACGGTTAAGAGCGTTGGAAACTACATTCCAAGACCTTTAATTTGGTATATAATATGTTCAAAAAAGACCCCATATAGCACACAAAATTTATTGCTCAAAAAGTTCTGTTACAAGGCAAATCCTTAGTCGATTTTTCCGCAACTTTAATCCGATTTTTCCCAAACTTTATATTTCATATCCAAACATCATATATAGTCATATGATGACTTTAAACTCATTTAAAATATGATTAACACGTCTCATATTCATCTCAACTTACTTAAGACTTCGGTAAACCTTTCTTATCCTTGTAGAAGGATTTCGTCCTTTTTGAGCTTACATTAGATAATCCTATAATGATGGTGACTTCTGAAGTACGGGGTGTAACAACATGTCCCCGTAGAAATATTTGTCCCCGAATAATAACTCTTAAAGGCTTGCGAAAATGGGACGTAACATCATTAAATCATTTTATATACTTTCAAAGAGGCTCTCATCTTCAGGATTACATCAATTGACTTACGACGTACTTTCACGTACAAAAATATGGAGTATAACATCATAATTGTGTCATGGTTCACAGGAAACTTTAAGTAAACTAGGTTTTGATAATTAAATTTTTTTTATACAAGATTTAAGTGAATCAGACATATTAAATGTAAATAAATAATCATAAAAGAAAAATTAAATATTTTTATATGAATAACTCAAATATCCATTAAGTACAAAGAAATGAACCATAAAACAATAAAACAAAGAGAAGTAGGGCTGTAGTAGAATAAAGAAAAAGTAAAGGGAGTATTTGAGGAGTAGGCCATTAGGCTGAACATTAGAGTGTCGGGATCTAGTTTTGCGAGTCAAATTCGGCTTCCAGTCCACCTCCAATGACCCCACTACTCATCTTTTTATTCTCTAAAATTTCACAAATTAATTGAGAAAATTCGCAATTACTTAGAACTCAAGGGGCTAAAACCAAAATTCTCAAAGACAAAAAATAGGAGAGAGACAGAAATAAAAATGAAGAAGAAAAGGAATAGCTGGATTCACATGGCTGTTTTACATATGGGTCCTTTTCTCTCTCTCTCCTCTCTCTCTCTCTCTAACCGACAATTATGATGTTTGAACCTTAAACAAAGCAGAAAAAACTAAAGAAAAATTCTTTTTCTTCTTTTTCCTCTAAGTTTTCTTTGAATTTGAGCTTGAGAAATTATGGCTGATGATAAGGTATGGATTTTGCTTTGTGGGTTTTTCTTGTTTACAGAAAAAGTTTATTTCTTTACTTGTTACAGCTTTTTTCATTTTGGGAAACAAAACTGTGCATTATTGGAGATTTCTTGATTCTTGGAAATCAGTGTGTATTATGTGAAGATCTTTTCTTTTTAGCCAATCTGAGTTCAGGTAGTAGTACTATGCAATTTTTTTTCCTTTTTATTTATTTATTATTGAGTGCAAATCTGGGTTTAGTTTTGGTTTCTACTTGAGAAAGGTTCTGGGATTTTAAAAGGAAGATAATGGTTCCCTGTTGCATGCCCTTGCTCATCTTATTCTGAAATAAATGAAATCTTTTGTCTAGTATCCCCGAACCTTAAAATTAATAATTTGGACCCTTTTAGTCTCAGTTGCAAATATTTGATTTTTCATGTTCAGGATGCTTTATTTGTTCAGGATCTGGTCTTGTTCTTTTATTTTATCCTGATGGAAATTTTGCTTTTGGAGAATTTTTCTGTGATAGTAAATGCCTTTGATCTATTTGGATGTGTTGGTATAGATCTGATTTTAGGTGAGTTTATATGGAGTAACATGGTTCATATAGCCGACTCCAATTTGCTTGGGACTGAGACGTAGTAGTTGTTATTGTTCTTGTTGGTATAGATCTGATTTTAGCTTTCTATAGATCTGTTGCTATTAGGTATTTGATCGAGCCTTCCAATTTCACTTAGCTTATGTCTTTTTTCCTTATCAGATACTTGAGTTTTGATCTTACAAAATATATCTAGTCAAAAGAATGTCTGTTAACAGTTGCCAAGCATTTTTTGATAGTGCTTCTGAATGATAGTACTAAGTTTGTTTGCTTCTTTTTGCCCCCAGAATAGAGTTTCGGTGGGTTGTAGTCTACCTTTTTTTGTTTAATATATTGTGTCTTAGTTATTGAAAATGCTGGCCTGAGATCTATCTTTGATGTGTAATGTAGGAGATGTCTGCTCCTGTTATGGATGGGAATGATGCAGTCACTGGTCATATAATTTCCACAACCATTGGGGGCAAGAATGGCGAGCCAAAGCAGGTAGAAGAGATGTCTTTATCAGAATCATAATTTATTAGTTAGACATAGTTCGTGTCTTTTTGATATGTAATGCTTCTTAATTGGAAAAATTGTCAAAATAATTCTCCCATCACACACTATGTAAATGATGGATGCGTATAATTTACCCTTTTATTTTTTAATTCCATTTTTGCATTTCTCATATCCAATCATGAGCATTTGTAACCTGATTTCTTACGCGAAATTGAAAATCTGTTTTCCTTCTGTTATAATTTGGAGCAGACAGTCAGTTACATGGCTGAACGTGTTGTGGGGACTGGATCATTTGGAATTGTCTTTCAGGTAAGTGAATATGTATCTTCTAGTTTTAACTGTATCTTCTTGTTTTGTTAATCCTTTTTTTCTTTTTCTTTTTAATTTACTTTTTGTTTGAATGATGCTTCTCTTGTGAAGGCAAAATGCCTGGAAAATGGGGAGACTGTGGCTATAAAGAAGGTTCTGCAAGACCGTAGATACAAGAATCGTGAGCTGCAGCTAATGCGCACTTTGGATCACCCAAATGTTGTTTGCCTAAAGCATTGCTTCTATTCAACTACAAGCAAAGATGAACTTTTTCTCAATTTAGTCATGGAATATGTTCCAGAAACTATGTATAGAGTGCTAAAGCATTATAGCAATATGAATCAGAGAATGCCGCTCATTTATGTTAAGCTTTACACATATCAAGTGAGTGAAGTTCTTTCCCGAGTGGTACTTTTGTTTCCTAAGTTTTGAGCAATACTAAGTGGTACCTAAGTTTTGAGCCATACTAAGATTTATACGTGTTCAGGTATTTAGAGGGCTGGCTTACATGCATACTGTTGCTGGCGTATGCCATAGGGACTTGAAGCCTCAGAATGTTTTGGTAATGCATAGCTGCTAAATTTGTCTAGCAAATTATGGCCCATTCATCTCCTTATTTCATTGTTTGCTTTCACAGGTAGACCCTCTTACTCACCAAGTAAAGATCTGTGATTTTGGAAGCGCAAAAGTGCTGGTAAGTATAAATTGTAAGAGTTTAATTCTGTAGCTATTCTCATTTTCTTACTAAAGATGTATGGATTTGTCCCTTGTCTTGGTGAAAGGACCACACTGTTAATTCAAATTTGGTTGATAATAATTTTGACTTAAGAAAGTGGTTTTTTTTCTTTGGAGGGGTAGAATGGGGGCTATATCACATGAGGAAGTTTATATTCCTGTCCAGAAATACCTTTGATGGCTTTCACCTTTTCAGTAGCTCAAAACACAGCATTAGCTAGGTTCTCACTGACTGTTTGAATTCATTGCTTTTAATTAGCTTTTGAAGCTTGTGGCATAGACTGCATCTTTTCAGAGAGCTCCTCGACTTTCTGTGATAATCAGAGGCGGATCCAGGATTTAAATTTCATGGGTTTAGATTCACAATTTTACCACATTCCATCTATTTTAATGGGTTCAAAATTTATTATTTGTATATATTTAATAATTTTTAGGCAAAAAAAATAGCGTATGAGTGAAAGCTATGGGCTCAGATCAGATGAACCCATAGCCTATACACCGGATATGCCCCTGCTGAGAATTACTCGATTTTGAGGCTGTGGTTGGTTTGTGTATTTACGGAAGTACAATATTTTTCAGGTTAAAGGAGAAGCCAACATCTCATACATCTGCTCCCGGTTTTATCGGGCTCCTGAACTCATATTTGGTGCAACAGAGTATACTACTTCAATTGATATCTGGTCAGCTGGCTGTGTCCTTGCTGAGCTTCTTCTGGGCCAGGTTTGTAGTTATTTAGACTTCTATTGCTTAGATCTAGTCCGTGGAATCTCTTCAGTCTCATATGGTGCACTATTCCAATTTCTATACCAATTTTTGCAATCATCTTTTTGCAGCCATTGTTCCCCGGAGAAAATGCTGTGGACCAGCTTGTTGAGATAATCAAGGTGCCGTGTAATTAATTCCTGTAAATTGATGCAGATGTTGTAGCGGAATGTGGTTTCATTTGCTTCTTCTTACAGGTACTTGGAACACCGACAAGGGAGGAAATTCGCTGTATGAATCCGAACTATACTGATTTCAGGTTTCCACAAATCAAAGCACACCCTTGGCATAAGGTATGCTTTCACTTGATTCAAGTCTTACCTAGTGGAGCAATAGTTTGTTGTTTGAAGCATAGCTCATTCCTGCCGAATTTGTACTGAAACTTAAGCAAGTTGTCAAGGGTGCCCTTTTTGTTTTAACTGATAATTGGCCCAAAAAACAAACTGTCTTTGGAGCGTCCAGTTTGTTTAAGCATTCTCCAAAAGAACATAGGTGCTGGCTTGTTGATGGAATTTGTGAAATTTAATCATTTAGATACTTCGAGGTTAGGCTTTAGTTTCTATTAATTGAAATTTATTTGGTATCCTCTTGTCGAATCCGTATTACATGTTCAAGCATGGATTTCTAGTTTTTTCATTAATCATTACTCCCTAACCATTTTTGGTTCAAAAGCTAAGAATCTCAAGTCTTTAATCCTTAGAAGAATCTGCTTATCTACTAATTGAGAGGTCAAAGAGTTTTAAAGATTTATACCTATGAAAACTGGACTCAAGGTATTTCTTGAGTTTGTTTATAATTTGTGTAGAAATAAGTTACTAGGATTTTAATCTTGATTAATGAGTTTGTGCTGAAGCAGCTATAACATCAGATTGGCTTCCCTAAAGAGTACTCATTCTGCTAATTAGCATATCCATTGAATACTAAGGAAACAAAATCTGGAAATCACAAGTAAATCTTTGAAAAGTAATAAATATTCAATATCACAACTGAGTGAGTTTGGCTTTTTAGGGGATTTGAACTCCCAATCCCCATCCGGATGATTATTTTATTCTTGCAAAACCACGTTAATGGCAAAAGTGCAAATAAATCCTTTTGCTGTTTCTTTGCTCTTTTATATCTATCTATCTGTCTGCTGCTAACTTACTATGTTGTGCCTGGTCTCAGGTTTTCCACAAACGGATGCCTCCTGAAGCAATTGACCTTGCTTCTCGGCTTCTGCAATACTCACCAAGTCTACGTTGCACCGCAGTAAGTGCAATTTAGTTTTTTTTTCCTGATGTGATTGTCATCCATTAATGCAACAATTCATATGTAGCACAATTGACATGTCTCCATTTGGGATGGCCATTTCTGTGGTCCTTTTTATGCTCCCACATCTCCTCGTGCTGCTTCTTACTGACCTGTTTTTTATAAGGTTTACTGCCCTGTTACCAGTGCTCCCAGTCACATATGGTTCCTCTTTGTTTATTGAACAATGAATTCCTAAATCTCATAAATTAATATGCTTCTCATTTTGCAGCTTGAAGCATGTGCTCATCCTTTCTTTGATGAGCTTCGTGAACCAAATGCACGGCTTCCCAATGGTCGCCCATTGCCTCCTCTCTTCAATTTTAAGCAGGAGGTACAGCTTTCACATGTTTATTCTTAAAATTAAAGGTTAAACCATCAGTGCGTCATTCTTCCCAATCCCAGCTGAAGGGCATTAATATTATATAACTATACTAATGTCGGAGTTACGCATTCTGTACTTACCTATTTTAACTTTACTCCATTGCTTATCCAACTATATTTTCCTGGTTTCAGTTGTCTACGCATTCTGTACTTACCTATTTTAAGTTTACTCCATTGCTTATCCAACTATATTTTCCTGGTTTCAGTTGTCTGGTGCCTCTGCAGACCTCGTAAACAGGTTGATACCAGACCATATAAAAAGGCAGATGGGCCTGCATCTTTTTGCATCCCACGGTGACATGACGTGAAGTATATGCTTAGAAAAATATACTGGTTGATCATCTAAATATTAAGGGATCCAAGTTACATCCCTTGAAGCGTAATCCAGCAGGACAAGCGGCATCTCCTGGTCGATGAGGACAAAGTAATGGGCTGCAGTGCATTTTAGTTCTCTGTACTTGGTATTTTCTTTTTTGTTCCACTCTTCGAAGTCTCCCACTCGTAGCAGCCAACTAGTTTAAAAAAAAAGGAAATATGTTTTTGTACATGTTTGATAGTAGTAATTGACCAGAAAGCTTCCAGGGACGATTGAATGACATGTATGGACAAGTTGCAAGGCGCCAAAAGGATTGCCAGGACTTGAAAGGGCAGTGTTTTTCTCCTTAAGTTGATCTCTCTCTGTTCAGTTTGTATTTAGCAGTCTTCTACGTCGGAAAGTGTTGCAAACAAATTGTGTTACAGTTGCTATATGTGAGTAAGATTAATGGAACATATCTATTTTATTTCCCTCTCTTGATTTGCTTTGGTCATATTTGCCTTGGTTCTTATTGCTTCCTGCTTTTTATATCTTCTCTTCTGTGGCTGACGCCTTTTGATTTTGACCTGTTCGCGCGTGCAGGTTGGTAATTACATTGCCTCTGTTGTGATATGGTAAAAATATAGACATCATTTTTGTTAGCAATATTGGCCTAGAGTTGGTGTAAAAATATAGGATATAACCAGCTCTTTAAATCTTTAAACTGAAAGAATTCATATTTCTCAAACTTTTCTTTTCCTTCAACATTTATTTTTTACGACTTTCTTGGTTAAAAAAAAGAGCGTTAGTAGAAGTTTTCTTCATAGTGCTCTATTAGTTTCTTATTGTTTATTTATTTTTGAAGTTCTGGATGCGTACTTGTTAATTTATCTGATGTATAAATAACACTAGTTAATTATTATGGATTCATTATGTACATTTAAATAAGAATATTTCTGTCATAAGTTTGTTACCAAATTGTTTATGTAAAAAACTTATAATTTAGCCTAAGCAAAATGTTACACTTATAATCTTTATATATATCGTTGGTAAAAGTGATAGTCACCGGACCAGGTGGTAGTCCAAAGCGCAACTGAACGATTCTCATTTGTCAGGATGATATATTTAGGTGGATAAGGGATCTTATTTCTCTACTACGGTTTTCTACTTTGTAGACTTTTAGAAAGCGTCCTAAATTTTAAAGTCACGCGTTGAAACTTTTCTGTGAAAATTTTAACCTAATTGATAGTAGTTGACTAAGTAATCCGTCTACAAAAGCTACTCATTCCATTTCAATTTATTTGACTCGTCACAAAGTTTAAGAAAAAGAAAGAAAGACTTTTGAAACTTGTGGTATTAAAAGTTTAAGGGGTAAAAGTTTTGTGGAATCATGATATTTGTGTGGTTATAAAAGCTTCTCTTTAATGGTAAAATGGGTAAAACGAAAAGTTTAAAGTTGAATTATTTTCAAATTTAAAAATATGTCATTTATTTTGGAACAGAATAAAAAGGAAAGTACTTCATCTAATTTGAAACAGAGGGAGTACTTATCATGTCTAAATTCAAATTACATAAGCTTTAGCCGGTCGTTTGCCATATAATTTTTCACCATATTGATATGAGAATAATTATAAATTATAATATTTTTTTTATAGCTTTGGAATATCTAATATTTTTTTTATAGCTTTTGAATATCCAAATTTTAAATTTAAATTATTAAATCGATTTAGCTTCAAAGATTAGTCATATTGACACTTGAGAAGCGAAATATAGCCAATATTTTGGGATGGAGGGAGTATAAGTAAAAATCAAAGCAATTAGGAACAAAAGTTATAGGTTGCTTGTAAATGAAAGCAATTAGGAATAGAAGCTATAAGTAAGCTTCTAAATGAAAGCAATTAGGAATGTTTTCAAGGAATTGAAATCAAGATAATTGGATCGATTGTTCCTTAACTTTTTTTTCAATCTAAATTTCTGCATTGTGGAATCATGGTCTAAGGACACCTCAGAGCTTTATTTATTTATTTTTTTTTTCCGTTTTCCTAAAAAAAAATTACACTGTATGAAAAATGGTTCATACATTTAATAGGAAAAAAATAAAAATAAAAATAAAGCTTTGAGATGTCCTTAAAAAAATATTTACCGGTATATGGTATTTATACCACGCAAATAAAAACAAGATATATTTGCATATAACACATAACTTATCTTAAATTAGTAGGAGTGATTAGTTTTTGCGTCTTTATGGGGTTCTGGACTAATTGTGTGTGTCATTTCGTAAAAGTCAAACAACTAAGCGCCATTAGCGAGCACATCAAAGCCGCGCAAAAACTTTCAAAACATTTATGAAATGATTCACTGCTTCTTCGCTTTTACTCCCTCCATAATAAACTCTCCAATTATTGGTTAAAATCAACTCTAACCAATGAATGCCCTCCGCTTAACTATACCTATGGTGTTGCCTATCATACTGGATCTTTTAGTAAATGTACTATTGCTGTCCTCTTACGGAAGACAAGGAAACAGTCCCCAAATCTCAAAGTCTTCTCCTTTTCCCACCCACTTAAAATTACTACTAATTACAATTTGCGTACATTGTAAGAGTACTCTCTTCGACAACAATAAATGATTTTTTGACTGTTTAGATTAAAAAATTTATTTTTTAATATTAATTAACAATAAAATTGATCATATTAATTATTACTATCTCTTCAAATAAATACTCCTACACATACTCTAATACTATTTACTTCATTGGCAATGTAGGAAAACAATAATTAATTAATTTTTAAAATCTGAAAAAATCAGATATTTTGGACCACAAAAAAATGCCAAAAACTCACTTATTGTGGGGAGTAATATTCTTCATTTATTTCCCCCAAAAATTATTTTTTCAAGAAATATAATTTTACTAGAAAGTGCTACTTCTTTGTTGTTGTTTAACATTGACGATATTTTGTACTCGTTGGTCTGATTAATTTAGAATGATACCGTACAGGTTCAAATTAAAGGAGGAACGTTTCTTATAACAAGTTTTTTCAATACACTATACTCCTTGGTGGTACTAAAAAGCTTCTTGCTCCAATGATTTCCTGGGGTTTACAATTTGGGTTGTTGAGGGACTATTTATTCAGTAAACAATTAATTACAGTAAGAAAAAAGGGGTGCAAATTGTAAGTTGAATCTGATTAGTTTTATAGTTACAAAATTTGATAAGTATACTTTTATAGTTACAACTTACAATGAACTCGAAGTAAGTAAGTGCTTCGGATTCCCCTTTCTTATTTAAATAAAAACCAAACAGGACTTTAATCACCCATTTATAAGCTCGAGGGAAATATTTTATAGTGCTACACCCCACTGCTACTGCTGCACAATGATGAATGCTAAAAAGGACCTTTTTCTGAAAGCTCTGCAAAGCAAAATCTTTCTTTTTGGTAGTTAGCTTTTGAGATCTAAATGGTAACTTTAGTACTACTCATTTTCTCAATCTTTCTATTTTGGTTGGCCGTTACTCCTGCTTCTATGAGTCTTCTTTCACCTAAGGGTGTCAACTATGAAGGTAAACTCTTTCTATTTTAGCTTCTTCTTTTTTGAGACTTTTGTAGTATACCCTTAACATGCAATTTCTTGTTTTCACATGAAAAATCCAAACTTGTTGGTTAGCACTATTTATAAGCATTTATTTTTGTTGTTTTCATAGTTTAGAGTGGAAAGATTAAAACTTTACTTACACATTTATTGAATTAAACTTTTGTGGGGTAAGCAGTGGCAGCATTGATGTCAATGAAGAATAAGATGAGAGATGAATACCAAGTGTTAGATGGATGGGATATAAATTCAGTGGATCCTTGTACTTGGTACATGGTTGGTTGCTCTTCTGAAGGCTTTGTTATTTCTCTGTGAGTGTTCTCTCTTTCTGTTACGTCTTGTCAACATTTTTGTGTGTGTGTGAAGAGATGATTTTTATGACTTGGTTGTTAATTCTTGGCAGTGAAATGGCGAGTATGGGGTTATCTGGCTCACTTTCCCCCAGTATTGGGAATTTAACTCATCTTCGGACACTGTGAGTAAAATAAATCTCACATGAATTGCCTATTCTTTTCTTATTTTTGGTGGAGATGAGATGCTGCTCAAATATTTCTTGGAAATATGCCAATATATTAAAAATAATTATAATATTATTAAGACTGACAACTAAATGCTTTAATTGCAGGATATATTGAGAAATATCTTTTACTATGATCTGTTAAAGTTCATTTTATTCATTGGTTTTTGTTGTAGGTTGTTGCAGAATAATCAGTTATCTGGTCCAATTCCTGCTGAGATTGGGAAGCTCTCTGAACTGCTGACCCTTGACCTATCCGGTAATCAGTTTGATGGAGAAATTCCTAGGGCGTTGGGTCGCCTGTTCCGTTTAAGTTACTTGTGAGTGTGGACTAAACTCTTTGAAATATTCTATCTTGATCACGCATATGTTACAGTTCTCTTCTACTTGATTTTGAATGTAATCCTTTGGTGTGTCAAATTTGTAGGAGGCTTAGCAGGAACAGATTATCTGGACTAATTCCTAAACCTGTGGCATCCCTTTCAGGTCTTTCATTCTTGTATGTATTCCTTCCATGTCATTTGTATGTCCAATCAAGGGCGAGATGCGAGTTAAATAACTTGTGAATGGTGTTGTGCAGGGACTTATCGTTCAATAATCTTAGTGGTCCTACTCCAAAAATTTTGGCTAAAGATTACAGGTAAGATTCAGGGCAAAATAATTCCATCTGCCTCTATGCTTGGTCCTCAATGTTATTAGTTTGGTCAGTCGATTGGAAAGATCCTTCTGGTCTCTAGTTTGATGGATCAAAGGGGTTCAAGTTTTACGCTTTTTCTATGAGGATGATGATATATGCAACACTAAAGAAAGAAAAAGATCCGCTCAGCTATTACTTCCATTATCCTCTGAATCTAAAGCTTTCTCATTTTAAGAATTTAAGCAAAATGTTGAAGGTGAAACAAATTCCCTGCAAAGTTTCTATGGAAGGCTGTCATCTGACATTCTATCTGAGTTCACCAGCTTTTCACGATTTTGGATAGACATTCAGATCGTGTAAATTCAAATGCGAAATACAAATGCTTGGTACGATGTTGCATGTCATATGACACAGTGCCATACATAATTTTTCTGTCATAGTAAAGTTTTTTATCGTTTTAGTAACTGTCATCTTGCATTACTTCGACTGTTAGTTGTGGTGGTATGTCGTTCACTGAAAAACAAAAGTCACTTCTTGATAGCTTATGGACCTGAAAGTAATGTTTCATTTCTTATCGTTTGAAGTATTATCTTGTGCTTGGTCCAGCAGAACCTCCATGATGTTATTTTATTTGCCGAAGTCAAGCAAAATATTTGACTTGATATAATGTCTGATGTCATAAAAGTTTTGTATCCTGCTTACAATGCTTACTGTTTATATCCCCCTTGGTGTCATTCTTGCAACCTTTCCGGTTTCTTTGTATTCTTTTTTCAGCTTATATTTTTGGTTATTGCCTTAGTATTGCAGGAAACAGCTTTCTTTGCTCTGCAATGCCCACACAAATTTGTGGGGGCGTGCCAAAACCAGCAAATGGTATTGTTGAAATCTTACCAGAACTTTTTTATGATATTGAGGCTGAAGCGTTTTGACCAAATTCTATTTTTTAACCATGCAGAAATGAGTTCAGACAGGAAGACTAGCAATCATCATCGGTGGGTTGTTTCTGTTATCATTGGGGTCAGTTGCACATTCATAGTTACGGTCATGTTGCTTGTTTGTTGGGTGCATTGGTACAGGTCTAGTGTCCTCACAGGATATGGTAACTACAAGATTAGAAACACATCTCTGATCTCCTGCACATTAACCCTAGATACATTATGAGTCTCTGATCTTTTGCTCTGCAGTGCAACACGATTGCGAATTCGCCATTGGCCACCTGAAGAGGTTTTCATTCCGTGAATTGCAAATTGCCACTGGAAATTTCAGCTCTAAAAATATACTAGGACAAGGTGGATTTGGAGTAGTCTACAAGGGATACCTTCCCAATAGGACAATAGTGGCTGTCAAAAGATTGAGAGATCCAAATTTCACTGGAGAAGTGCAGTTCCAAACAGAAGTTGAGATGATAGGCTTGGCTGTGCATCGGAACCTTCTACGTTTATATGGATTCTCTATGACTGCAGAGGAAAGATTACTTATTTACCCTTATATGCCAAATGGGAGTGTTGCTGATTGCTTGAGAGGTTTGCTTTGATGTATATTTACTTGGAGCTTTTCTTGAACTAATTCTTTCATCTTGTTACAATTGATTCAAAATTTGATCAGGTTCACCAGTGAATTTCAATTACTTCCTGGTGCTCTCAATGTTAATCTGGCAAAAATTCTTGAAAGGTCATGATTTATGGAAATCGAGGACTTTGTGCAATGTTCTTACTGTTCTATGCCTGAAACCCAGGACTCCTATAATGAAAACGACTTCTGATTGATTAGTTTAAGTTGGAGATATATTGTCAATGTTTCTTGTAAGTGGAATGACATCAATAAATCAATCAACTATGCGTCAAACCCATACTACATCATCCATGAATGAAATGATTTGTTTTTTGGTGGTAAGGTAACAGTTGCCTTGTCATTAATATTTAACATGGCCAAATTTATAGTCAATTTTTAGGTATATGAAATCAAAATCAAATTGGAATATGTATTGGGATGTAAACGGATTACTTGATGCAGTGATTATGTCATCTTTTGCTCTGTTCTCACATAAGATTTGATTCTCTACCAGACAATGGTCGGGATACACCATTTTTGGATTGGAGCAAGCGCATGCATATAGCCCTTGGAGCTGCCAGAGGGCTTCTGTATTTGCATGAACAGTGTAATCCTAAAATAATTCACAGGGATGTTAAGGCGGCTAATATTCTTCTTGATGAAAGCTTTGAAGCTGTTGTTGGTGATTTTGGTCTCGCGAAGCTTTTAGACTGTAGAGATTCGCATGTTACAACAGCAGTTCGTGGTACTATAGGTCATATAGCCCCAGAGTATCTATCAACTGGCCAATCATCTGAGAAGACAGATGTCTTTGGATATGGAATACTACTTTTGGAACTCATTACAGGGCTCAAGTCATTAGATGCAGGAAATGGTCAGGGTCAGAAAGGAACTATTCTTGACCGGGTGAGTAGCTTCTATCCCTCCTACTATTTGATGCTTTATATGTTTGTGTGCATATAACTTCTAACTTCTATTTGATTAACGAGTTAATAGCTAATCTTCCTGCAGGATTTTGTTTGGGTTATAATCAAAGCCTAATGACTTGAAATTTTCACTAAAATTGACACATTAACCATCGTCAGACGCGGAAGTTGCTGCGCATCTCACGAGAGAAACAGTTCTAAAATTCTGAAACATTAGTTGATAACTTTGTTTTTTATGCTGACTTTATAATCTGGTACATGATCTGTTGGGCTTACGGAAAACCTTATTCGGGTTTTTGAGTGTCATATTTACTAATCACTCATTCTGACTACCTGTCGAATTTGCAGGTCCGGAATTTATTTGAGGAAAAGAAAGTGGAAATGCTTGTGGATAGGGATCTAAAAGGATGTTTTAATACAGAGGAGCTAGAGAAAACAGTTGAAGTGGCTCTGCAGTGCACTCAATCTAACCCCAATAATCGGCCTAAGATGTCAGAGGTTTTGAGAATCCTGGAAGACATTACGGGACAAATGGGGCATGTGGACGAATCACAAGGTGGAAGCAACATATGCGAAACAAGAGCTTTCAGCTTCTCTAGGAATTTTAGCGACATCCATGAAGAATCCTCATTTACCATTGAACCAATTGAGCTTTCAGGACCCAGATAACAAAAGTAGCCAGCACTTGCCTCATCATTTCAAGCGTGCAATCTTGATATGTCTAGTTCAGCCATACAAGTGCCTACATTGTTGTTTCAAGTCTATCTCCTAGTAGTTTGTAAGTTACTGTAATTTGTAATTTTTATTACAAGATAATCATTACTCTAGTTCGTGATAGTCACAACCTTTGTGTTAGAATTAGCTAGACTAACCTCACTTTAGAACTTCATTATTTGAAAAAGACAAACTCAGTATGCCGTACTAGTTCTACTGTGTGTGTGTTGAACAGGTCTATGCGTTTCAGAAGCTTGATTATATTGACATTTTCAGTTCTTGTCAATCGTCATTCCCATTTATTCATCCTTAAAGTATAGGTTCATCCTTGTCAAATTGTTAAAGATTATTCTTAATAATGTTTGTGTAGTGAGATAAAAAAGAACCTAGTTGAAGGATATGCTCCTGGTGTTTTGGACGGCTGTTGTTGGAGCGTTTATTATGGAATTATCTGTGGAGTTAAGACAATGCAACTTATTTCCAGTTCCACATTGAACTTTTGAAGATGCTTAAAACACATGAACTATTGGAATACAGAAAATAAAATTATCACTTGTCCTATGGTCTTGAAATCCAGAAATTACTGTTTCTTTGTAGAATAGTGTGAATAAAGCTCTTAGAGTTGGTTGTATAGCTTCCTCATGGTTCCAAGGTAACTACTATTGGACTCCTAATAAAGTGCTTGGATGAGCTCCATTTCAAAAATCCTTCAACAAAGGTGGCATTAATGCTTGAAATTGATCGGTTAAAGGTTACTTGATATGTAATCTTCTGGTAAATCTCCGAGAAGTGCAAGGTGGAAGGCTCAACTTTCACATCAACTCCTTGGGGTGGCACAATCTCCAGAGTATAAGATGAGACGGGCTCGCCCACATTGGTCACAGTCCTTGTGTATACTTGAAAATCAGATCAAGTTTAATTGAAAAGGATGGATAGTTAAGTTCTGCTTCAGGGATGGTTGATGAGCAGTTTACTTCTTTCAAAACAATCAAACTAACAGCTCTACTTGGGTACAACCCACATAAATAAGGTATATAATCATTTGGTTGGATGTCATAGATCAGCCCCGGATCATTTGCTCTTAATGGGTTAACGTGACCTGCACCAGCAGCAAAGAAGTCAGCTTGGAGGCCCCTTTCATCTTCAATAGGATTATTGCCAAGGTTCATAAGATCAGCGGTTGTCATGATTGCTGACTTGATAGCAGCTGGAGACCATTCTGGATGTGCAGTCTTGATTAATGTCACAACTCCTGAAAGGTGAGGACAGGACATTGATGTGCCAGAAAATATGTTAAAGGTAGACTTCGTGTTGGTATTGTTCTCCACGGATGTTGGCCACGCTGCAAGGATGCTAATACCAGGACCAATAATGTCAGGTTTCAATATGCCAGGGCTTTCCGGAAAAGGACCTCTAGATGAAAAGGCTGCAACTGCTGGAGCATGATCATCCCCAAATATAGTTCCTTTAAACAAAAATGAAGCCACAGGTGTTGATGTTGTATTTATGTAGGCTTTGATTTTCAGGCCATCAATAAAACTGATATGAGCTGCTGGAAGAACGTGAGGGTCAGTTACTATAGTGAAGCCTTGTGGCTCCTCGTTCATGAATATCATTCCAGCACCTTCAGCATCCTTCACAAAATGTCCTATATCTAATCTTTCTATTCCATCACCAGCTTCACACAAAACTATCCTTCCTTTCACATTAATAGTTTCCAAAGACTCGGTACTGCAAAATGGGGCCATTGAATTACTAGTATTTGTTCCAGGGTAAACTAATGGCAGCAGAGTTTGAGAGAAGTCTTCAGGTTGGAAAGCTGATTCACCATCAATTTCTTCACCGTTTCCTAGCAGTACGGTTGCCCTTAATTTTCTATCAGTGGTGCTAGCTCCAACAGTGAGAAGCCATGGAGCTCCATTTGCTACTGTGCCATGTTCTGGACCTGTATTACCAGCCGTGGTGCTCACAATAATGCCATTTTGAATCGCAGTAAATGAACTGAGTGCAATAGCGTCCCACCAGAAAGGTATAGAGATGTCATCAATGGAAATTGAAATTACATCAACACCATCTTCAATTCCAGCATCCATAGCAGCAAACGTGTCACTCTCAGAACAAGCAGCGCTAGCGTCACAGACTTTATACATGGCAACATGAGCAGGGGGGCCACGCCTGAAGCCGTTCCACTAGCAAGGCCAAAAACATTGGCTCCATAGACAAAGTTTCCAGCAGCTGTGCTTGAGACATGTGTGCCGTGTCCGTTCTCATCCAATGGCGTCCCATTTCCAAACTCCTGGAAATATCTCGCTCCAATGAGCTTGTTGTTGCAGGCCATAAAGTTGAAATCACACTTGCCCTTCCACTTAGCGGGTGGAGGAGGCACTCCTTCGTCATGGAACGATGGATGATCAGGTGTTATCCCAGTGTCTAAAAATCCAATAATCATACCTTGACCATAGTTTATACTTTTCCAGTAGCCTAAATTCTGGTGCAGCCCCAGGAAATGAGTACTGTGCGTTGTTCGTGCATGCAACAGTCTTTGTGGCCGCACTGATATGATCCCTTCTGTCCCCTGCAGTAGCTCTGCTTCATCTCTTGTTAGTCTAGCTGCAAAACCATTAAGGACATTGCGATAAGAGTAAACTATGCGCGAGGATGAGGAATCATTTAGGCTTGTTTTCTTTGGGGGCAGAAAAGAAAGGTGCCACATTTGTAAATTATCCAAGTCAGAGAAATGTTGGCCATGAAAAGACTCAAGATGGACGATGTAAATCTCTGAGTTGCTTTGCTGATTGGTATTGCTTGCATGTATGACTGAAGAACAAAAACTAAGAGTAAAGATGGCATTTACAAAAAGTGTCAAACCCATGTTAATCAATGCTAATTAGTGAGCCACATCTCTTGTAAGCCTGATATATATAGTGCTAATTTCTTCTGGTAGATTTTGGTATAATTTCTTTAACAGTGTCTTCAGTATTGAAGTAATCGAAAGAATTTGAGTTACACTGGAGTTGTGAGAAGGAATTGATTGGTTCTGCATTGTCCAATTGGCTTGAAATGCAATCTCTGTTTGAGCAAAGAATTGAAAGCCTAAGACAAGCTCAATTGGAGCTTGCTTTTGTTGTTATTGGAATTAAAAAATCTTTTTGGCTTTATCTAACATGTTTAATTTGGGAATTAACCAATCATTTGCAGGCTAAAGACTGTTACCGGAGGGATCTACTTCTGATGGAAATAAACCCAAGGACCAATTCTCTGCTAAATGTTAAAAGTAAAATATTAATTTTTGGTTTGCTCATTTTCAAGGAAGGAATTTGGAATCTTGTGCAGAAATTAAGAAGCATTAGAGGGATTACTCCTATATGATAGACAAATTACTGTTAACAGTGTTGCACTCCTTACCAATTATCCTCTAGGATGTTTGCTTTTCTAGCTGATATATGTGCGTAAACCAAAAAAATAAAAAAAATAAACGAAGAGTGAAGCATGTACTAGATTTTACTTCTTTGCTGGCCATTTTACTTTTTCGGATTTGCATTCTGTTATTCTTTTGTGCAGAATCATAAGTTCATATGTCGCTCCGTTATGTAATTTGTCTTTGCAATTTTCATAATTTTTTTGTTATCACGATCTACTTTTAATTGAGATTGGGTTAAGATTTCATGTGCCCCCCTCACTATCCATACATCGTATTGATTTGAAATTTCATGTGAGTTTAGATTAGTACTTTTTTTAATTTTTTTTTATTTACGATATGCCAGTGAGATTAAGTTGATGAAAAATTATGTGATTTGTGCGGGAAAAAATAGGTAGAATATGCTTAAAAATTCGCTAAACTTAATCTTACGCGTAACATGTTGGATTTGGTGGGAATTGGAGTTTGATTTTGGCAATTCACCTTTAGACGTCCCAAGTGCTGAAATTTGATTCCAAGGTGGCTAAACTTTAAAATACTGAATGTTTCGGCTAAGCTTTAAATAGCGGTCCTAAAAGCGGCTATTCGTGCACTTCGCTTCACTTTAAAGGATACTACTAGTCACATATCCAAGGACCGTATAAATTACTTCTGCACTATAAATGTAATTGAAGTAATTAAACCATGTTATTTACCATTTATTTTAAGGTTACATATTTACACTTCTTATAGAGAGCTACATGTAGCAATTGTCCTTTGGTTATGTAAAGCTTTTTACAGCATTTCGGTAAAGCTTAAGAAAAGATACTCATTTCGATATGCATTCAGAGAAACTACAAAAGATGAACATGTAGAACTTGAAGCGAAATTGAATAGCTTCTCAAAGCACATAAAGTAAAATTTTATATAACTCGATATAGATTATTCTAAGGCTTGAAATTTGAAAGTAAGATATCCTATTGTTGCATCGAAAATCGTTAAGAAAATTTCATATTGATCGATGCATGCGAAGCTTCCTAGCTCAGTACTATTCCAAGGTAATTACGATTGGACTCCTAACGAAGTGCTTGGATGAAGCCCATCTCAAGTATCCTTGAACAAAAGTGGCATTGATGTTTGAAGTACTTGATCGGCTTAATGTTACTTGATATGTTTTCTTCTGATTCAGCTCAGAGAAATTCAAGAGAGGAGGTTCAACTCTCATGTCAACGCCTTGGGGTGGCACAATCTCCACAGTATAGGATGAGACAGCTGCACCAACATTAGTCACAGTCCTAGTATTTGTTTGAGCTTCTAATCCAAGTCCAATTGAAAAAGAAGGATAATTTAGTTCTGCTTCGGGAAGGGTTGATGAGCAGTTCACTTTTCTCAATACAAACATACTAACTACTCTGCTGGAGTAGTTTAGTCCACACAAGTAAGGAATATAATCCTCGGGCTGAATATCATAGATTAAGCCTGGATCGTTCACTCGTAATGGATTAACATGTCCTGCACCAGTGGCAAAGAAGTCAGCAGTAATGCCTCTTTCATCCTCAATTGGTTTGCCACCAAGGTTCATGAGATCAGCTGTCGTCATGATTGCTGATTTGATAGCGGCTGGAGACCAATCAGGGTGTGCACTCTTTATTAATGTTGCTATTCCAGATACGTGAGGACAAGACATTGAGGTGCCAGTTGCAAGGTTAAAAGTAGACTTCGTATCGGTATTGTTTTCAATGGAAATTAGCCATGCAGCAAGGATGTTAACACCAGGACCAATAATATCAGGTTTCAAGATTCCAGGACTTGCCAAGTTTGGGCCTCTCCCTGAAAAGCCAGCGACTGCTGGAGCATGATCATCTCCAAATATGGTTCCCTTGAATAAAAATGTGGCCAGAGGATTTGATGTTAAATTCATGTAAGCTTTGATCTTTAGTCCATCTGCATAGCTGACATGTGCTGCTGGAAGAACATGTGGATCGGCTAAGATAGTGAATCCTTGTGTTTCACTACTCATGAGTATCATTCCAGCTCCACCAGCATTCTTCACAAAATGTCCCTTGTCAATTCTAGCAATCTTACCACCAACTACACACAACACAATTTTTCCTTTGACATCAATGTTCTTCAGTGACTCCGCGCTGCAAAATGCAGCAGCGCAGTCACTAACATTTGTTCCAGGGAAAATCAGTGGTAATAGCGTCTCGGAGATGTCTTTGGGCTGGAAGGCTGATTCACCATCAATATCTTTGCCATCTCCAAGACGTATTGTCGCTCTTAGTTTTCTGTCAGTGGTGCTTGCGCCAACAGTGAGAAGCCATGGAGCTCCATTAAACACAGAGCCTGGTAATGGACCTCCATTGCCAGCTGAACAGCTGACTAGAATGCCTTTTTGCATAGCAACAAATCCACCTAGCGCAACAGCCTCTGACCAAAAATGTGTGGATTCTCGGCCTATGGAAAATGATATTACATCAACCCCATCTTCAATTGCAGCATCAATTGCGAATAATACATCGCTTTCAGAACAGGTAAGAGTAGCATTGCAGACTTTATACATGGCAACATGTGCAAGTGGTGCCATACCAGATGCTGTGCCATTAGCCAGGCCTATAAAGTTGGCCTCGTTAACGAAATTTCCAGAAGCTGTGCTTGAAGTATGTGTTCCATGACCATTTTCATCGAGTGGTGTCCCATTGCCAAATTCCTGGAAAAACTTCGCACCAATGAGCTTGTTGTTACACGCCGTAAAGTTGAATTCACACTTGCCCTTCCACCTAGCAGGTGGAGGGGGCACTCCTTCGTCATGGAACGATGGATGGTCGGGAATTATTCCACTGTCTAAAACTCCAATTATCATACCTTTCCCATAATTTAATTTTTCCCAGAAGCCTAAGTTCTGGTGTAGCCCCAAGAAATTTGTAGTATGAGTGGTTTGCGCATGCAATAATCTTCTTGGCCGGACTGATATGATCCCTTCCTTTTCTTGAAGTGCTATTACTTCATCTGGTGTTAGCCTAGCGGCAAAGCCATTTAGGACGTTGCGATAGGAGTAAACCATACGTGAGGAGGGGGAGTTTTCCGAGCTTAACGTGTTTGAGGGCAAAAATGAATGGTGCCAATTATGCAAATCTTCAAAATTTGAGAACAAATGACCTTCATCAGGTGACTCTAGATGTACAATGTAAATCTCTTTGTTGTTTTCACTTGCAAAAGTAACTATGGATTGAAGACAAATTATGGAAATGACACTCAGGTAAAGTGTTGGAGCCATGTTGAACTATAAGTGCTAATGGTGCACTCTTCTGAAGGTATAGCAACCACATATATATAAATGTTATGGTGTTCTGGTATTTAATACTCCGTCATTTAACGTTGCTTTCATTTAGAAGTCGTCGAAAGAATTTGAGTTCAGTGGAGATTTGACATTTGAGAAGAAACTGATTTGTTATGTATGCTCCGATTGGATTGATTTGAAAATCCCTCTCTGGACTATGAAATAACCGCCACAGACGTAGGCATTTGGAGCTTTGCTTGGTTGTGAGCCGAATATGAATTATTCATTTTCTACAAAACCAATCATTTGCAGGCTGAAGACTGTCATACAAATGCATATTTTTCCAAATGACCAGTCATCTGTAAGTTCTCTTTAGTGGCCAAACATCTCTATTTCTGATGGAAAGAAAACCAAGCGCTTGCTTGCTAACAAAGCTTGTTGTAAAACTCAAGAATCAAGTTTTCTCGATCTTAACGGAGAACTCAAGTCGTTTTTATGTAGTTGATGTAGAAATCCTAATGTTTCTTCCGTACTCACCTTATATCTGTTTTTTATTCTCGGAAAATACGTCATGATTTATGATGTTTATTTACTACTATAAAATATTTTTCAAAGGAAAGGAGGAAAATGACTTCCTAACCTTTTCTTTTTTACTTCCTAAATGACATCTTTAGGTCCAAAAATTCCTTTTTGAATACTTTCATAGGTCAAAATTATGCTTGAATCACAGATGATACTTTCCAGTTAATTTTACGACATGAGAAGTAGATAATAGATATGGCCCAATACAGGTTTCGGGATTTGATAATAAATTTCAGACATCTATTAACTTTACTTCTTATAGTATCATAAATTTGGGAAATGTTTAAAGAATATTAGTAGCCATAAATCTCAGACCCAAAAAAAAAAAAAACACTAGAAAAAGATAGAAAAAATCCGGCATTTCTTCCTTAAGGAAGGAGGTCAAACAACTAGTAGTATGATTTATGTATTCTGTTTTACATTATTAATATAGTTTCATGAGAATTTTCCTTTAATTTTCATGTAGGTGCTGTTATTGTTTGTAGTTTAACCTGTACGATCACGAGATTAACTAGGACGAGTCAAATTAGGATTCTCTATATGATCATGAGATATTCATTCATGACCTATTTCTGCTTGCACTTTAATTTTCTATATTCTTTTCAGATTATATTTTATTTCTGCAGTTAATTGGATTTGTCTTCAAGTACAAGCTTTATTTAACGCATAGTTCAATCTATTGCGACAAAAAGAAAACATGTTACAAGCTAACATCAAATATCAAGGAGAGGTATACATAACTATCTCTAGAATTTATTGATCAATACCGAAGAAGCCTCCTGATGGTGCTTTCACTACTCCAAAATAACTGCAATGGGACTTCGAACAATGTGCTTATCAGATGACCATTTCAGGTATCCTTGCACAAAGTTTGTGTTGCGGCCAGTACCAGATGCTGAACGTGTAAATGTCACTTGATAGGTCATCCTCTCCTTCACTTCAGAAAAGTGCAAACTGCTAGGACTCACAGTTACCTCAACACCTTCAGGTGGTAAAATCTCCACATTGTAAGTTGAATCACCCTCACCAACATTAGTTACAGCCCTTGTATATTCCTGAGTCTCTGATCCAAGTTTGATAGAAAATGAGGGATAGTTTAGCTCTGCCTCAGGTATACTTTTAGTGCAATTCACCTTCTTTTGAAAGATCGCGCTAACTTGTTGATCTGTGTAGTTTAAACCACATAGATAAGGCACGTAATCCTGAGGTTGGATGTCATAGATTAGACCAGGATCATTGGCTCTTGTTGGATTCACATGTCCTGCTCCAATTTCAAAGACGTTAGCTGGTAAATGCAATTCATCCTCAATTGGCTTGTTTCCAAGATTAACCAAATCAGCACTGGTCATAATCGCGGACTTAATAGCAGCAGGAGACCAATCTGGATGAGCACTTTTAAGCAAAGCTGCAATTCCAGCAAGGTGAGGACAAGCCATTGATGTCCCAGAAATCATGTTGAAAGTCAAGTTTGTATGAGTATTATTTTCAATGGAAGTTGGCCAAGCTGCGAGGATATTGAATCCAGGGCCAATAATATCTGGTTTTAGTATGCCTGGACTTGCTCTGTTTGGACCTCTAGATGAAAAGAAAGCAACTGTAGGAGCATGTTTGTCTCCAATTACAGTGCCCTTAAATAAAATACTAGCCATAGGGGCTGACGTCGAGTTTATATAGGCTATGAGATTTTGTGCATCTGCATAGCTAATGCGCGTTGCAGGAAGAACATAGTCGTGTGCAGGTATAGTGTAACCTTCAATATCTTCATTCATTAGAATCATGCCAGCAGCACCAGCATCTTTCACTGGCTTTCCTTTTGCAATTGCTGTCGCGCCACCCATTCCACACAGCACTAATTTTCCTTCAACACTTGTAAGTGATTCTGGGCTACAAGCGAAAGCACCAAAATAACTGCTGTTCAGTGCTGGGTAAACTATTGGTACCAATGTTGGAGGGAAATCATTTGGTTGGTAAGTTGATTCACCATCAAATTGTACGCCATTTCCAAGTGCTACGGTTGCCTTCATTTGTCTATCGATCGTGCTAGCACCAACAGTAAGAATCCAAGGGGCCTCATTAGATAAGGTACCATTAAATGGACCTTCATTTCCAGCTGAGCAACTTACAAGAATTCCCTTTGCCATAGAACTAAATGCACCAAGTGCAATATTGTCATCCCAAAAAGGGCCAGAAATTCCACCAATGGAAATGGATATGACATCCACACCATCATCAATCGCGGCATCCATAGCAGCCAACATGTCACTTTCGGAACACTGGCCACTTGGATTGCAAACTTTGTACATAGCCAAGTGAGCACGGGGTGCAATACCAACGGCTGTGCCATTAGCACTTCCAAACACATTCGCGCCATCAACAAAATTTCCAGCAGCAGTGCTTGAAGTATGTGTACCATGCCCATTTTCATCTAACGGTGTTCCACCTTCAAACACCGAAAAGTCCCTTGCTCCAATGATCTTGTTGTTACATGCTGTGAAATTAAACTCGCACTTACCCTTCCATTTGGCAGGTGGAGAAGGCATTCCTTCATCATCGAACGAAGGATGTTCTGGATAAATTCCAGTGTCCAACAGACCAATAATCACACCTTCACCATAGTTAGACGTATTCCATAAGCCTAAGTTTTGGTGCAACCCAAGGAAACTTGGAGTATGAGTTGTTTGTACCCGCAATACCCTTTGAGGTCTTATGGAAATAAATCCATCCTTTGTTTCCAATGCCTTAACTTCGTCTGGTGATAATCTAGCAGCAAAACCATTGAAGACATGTCGATAGGAATATATTATGCGTGAGGACACATCAGAGAATAATGAGTACTCGTGCCAAGCATGTAGATTTTCAGGTGACTCAACGTGAACAATATAGATTTCTGAATTACTCTGCTGAGAAAGATGATCACTGGCTAATATGATGGATAAATGAGAACTTACAATCAACAAGAAAGTAAGGAAAACCATCAAAGCCATGTGTTTGCAATGGAGTCAAAACTCCTTTTAGAATTTGGCTTTTATATTGTTTCTTCAACTGATATAACTATGTTCAACTATAGTTTTATTCATCATATACTTAAAGAATTTATCGATAGAACATTGGTAACTTCAGTAGTTTTGGAGTACTCATCTTTGCATTGTGTAGAAATACAACTTTCCTAGTAAATAACAATCTAAGCCATGTTTTTTCCATTTTCATATAATATTATGTTTATATAGATTTTAAAGATGATAAGTACATCTATTTCCTAAAAGATTGCAGTGCTGAGGGATTTAAAGATGATAAGTACAGCTATGGCATCATGCGGATTGAAAGACAAATTTTCACTGGGAAAACAAATACGTAGTATTAAGCAATGGGTAAATGACTCAGTGTGCAATTCAACAAATTATTTACTTATGCCAGATAAGGAAAACTTTGCTTAAAAGAAGCACTGGTTTTTCTTGATCATTAAAGTCGAAATACTTTGTATAGTAGACTCAACTCAAATCATAATGAAGGATCAGTGCATATTAAAAAAATTAGTCGTTGGACTCAGAAATTAGTTGTGTATGTGTATTACAAGCGAAAACCAATAGCATGCGTAAGATGAAACCTTATCCTCCAGTACTACTTTCTTTCTCTGATTTCTTCAAACCTAAGTTCTTTTATGCAAAGATATTTTCTTGTTGACAATTTTCTTAGACTGGCAGCTCATTGAAGAAAGGAAACTGAGATACCGATGGGTTCTCATGGTTAAAATGGGCTGGACTTTTGTGGGATGAGTTATTAGAGGGTGGAGCTTGAGTTGTATGGTTCAGATTGTTTCAGAATGGATGAAATTGCCATTTTGATACAGAGCAGTTCGCCAGCTAGGGCATTTTGAATTAAAATGATTGAATTTCTGCAGAGCTCTACATCCGGCCACTGTTAGCTTTATGTGTCTGTCTATATACTTGGCCTTTTTTCTTAAAGTATCTTAATTCTTACATGCAATGTTCATTTGTAGTTTCAATTGAAAGATTACGCACATACGTTAGGTAATGGAAAGGCTCTCCCGTTGCTACATGAGAGATACAGAGTATAACATGCCATGGAGTAGTACATTAGATTGGTTAAAGAACTAGGAAAAGGAAAATGGTTTAGTTATGGTTATGAACAAAATTGGAGGATAAAGTTTATATTCTTAAAACAAATACGGATCATCAAGCAAAAGAAAACGGTAGACAAGCTATCAGCAGCTTTTCATAACAATAGTCTCCAGAGTTGTAGTAACTTCTTGTGAAGCATGAAGTAAAGAGCTTCCATCCTTTTAACTTCCAATAGCCACACAATTACCTGCAATATCATTCAAGGAACAACTACTGATGGTTAAATGCTACTGAACTTTATAACCTTTTTGTTCCAAAAGGATATGAAAGTACCTGATGTCATGGGTTTAGGTCATTCAATAACAAGAAGAAAGCTTCTGTTTGATCTTTTCTAATGCTGCTACAACATCAGTCATGTTCATCCTTTCAGCTGGAATATTAGCTGTGCAATTCATGGCTAACTCCATGATGGATGACACACATTGCAACTTTTGACTTAAGTTTTGTTCATCCAATGTTAGTAAGTCGGCATCTATGATCTGGTCCAACTTATCAGGAAGCGAATTATACACGCAGCTTTTCAAATTCAAATCTCCGGTGAATATTTCATCATTAGGTTTCTTCCCGGTAAAAGTTTCGAGCAACATGATACCATAACTATAAACATCAGACCTCTTGGATATAAGGCCTTCCAAACCATACTCTAAAAAAGGAAAAGTAAAAATATTTCAGCAAAAAAAACTTATAACGCATTAATCCATAATCTTGTTACAAGTTAATTGAATAAAAGATTCACCTGGAGCAATGTAACCAATTGTCGCAAAGGTTGTAGTGTGAGCAATAGATTCTTCCTTAGTTAAAAGTTTTGCAATGCCAAAGTCACTCAGGTGTCCCACCATGTCGTTGTCAAGTAACACATTGCTAGGCTTCAGATCACAGTGAATAACTGGTACTGAGTAACCATGATGGAGATATTCCAGAGCAGATGCAACATCGACCATGATATTCAGTCTTTGCTTTATATTTAAACAATAATCTCGAGAATAAAGCAACTTGTCTAAGCTCTCATTTGGCATGTACTCAAGTATCAATGCTTTAAAATCCAAGTTACAACAGCTGCTAATGATCTTGGTGAGATTTCTGTGACGAAGATTCCGTAAGACTTCACATTCTCTATCAAAGGTTTGAAATGTACCTTCCATCTGCACATTAAAAACTTTGACAGCCACTATCATCCCATCTGCCAATGTCCCTTTGTAAACAGAACCAAAACTTCCACTACCTAGCAAGTTATTTCCATCAAAGCCCTGAGTTGCTCTTTGAAGTTCATAGTAAGAAATTCTTTGTGGTGCTACCTCAGGCAACCACTCATCTTCAACATTGACTGCTTTACCCCGACGTCTCATCAACACGAAAACCATTGCTGAAGCAAGCACTATTACAACAATAAGTGAAGATGCAACTACAATCCACATCAGTCTTCTTTTCTTTGAATTAGAACGATTCTTTGAATTAGAAGGACAAGGTGGGACATGCTTTTGAGGGTTACCACACAGTCCGTCATTCGACATGAAAGACTGGTAAGGGAGATGAACAAAAGGTCCTCCATTCGGAATTTCTCCTTGTAACCGGTTGAATGAGACATTAAAGGAGCCTAGTTGCTTAAGTTCCTCTAATGACATTGGAATCACACCAGAGATATTGTTATATGAAAGATCCAATGCTTCCAAATTTATGAGTTTCCCAAATGTCTCAGGAATAGAACCTTTAATTCTGTTATGAGCCAAAGATAGTTGAGTCAATTTCTGTAGACCTCCCAATGTACTTGGAATGTTTCCTGAGATTTGGTTCCAGGAAAGATCCAGAATTATTGCAGACTTGAGGTTTCCAACTTCAAGTGGTAAAGAGCCATTGAAGAAATTAGAAGACAAGTTCAGCTTCAAAATGTCTTTGAGTTTCCCTAGACTTGAAGGTATGATAGCAGAGAAGTTATTAGAATCAAGATAAACCTCCCTTAGGGAAGTCACATCCCCTAAGCAACTAGGAATACTTCCCTGCATTTGATTTTGTGAAAGATTTAACAAACCCAAGTTGGATAGCTCACACAATTCTTTTGGGAAAGGACCGGTTATTCTGTTTGCTCCAAGTGAAAACCATTGAAGTTTTTTTAGAGAACTTATTGTCCTGGGGACAATGCCAGTAAATTCATTGTCTTCCAGCTTCAACGAAGATAAATCTCTCAAATTTCCAATTTCCGCTGGAACATGACCCCTGAGGTTGCATCCATCTGCTGAAAACGTTTGAAGAGAAGAAATATTGCCGATGGATTTTGGAAGCATTGCATTTAGGGGATTGAAAGACAATATCAATTCTCTTAAGAATTTCCAATCGGCCAAAGGAGTAATAAAGCTCAAATCACTTGTCAAGGAGTTACCGTACAAGTCAAGAACTTGAAGAATTGTTAAATTTCCCACAGATTTAGGAATTGAACCCATAAGTTTATTTCCACCGAGTTTGAGAACGGTAAGCATTGACAAATTTGAGATGGAACTTGGTAAAACACCATTAATGTTGTTGTCAAGTAGATGGATTTGTTCAATATTGGGTGGCCAATGGCCTATAGTGGAAGGAATATTACCTGAAATGTGGTTTTGTGCGAGTGAAATTATTATAAGACTTGACATATTGAAGATACCAACAGGGATCGACCCACTAAAGTTATTCAAATCCAACTGAAGTTGCGTCAACATTTGAAGGTTACCGATTTCATCAGGAATTACACCTGCAAAATTAAGATGATGATCAATAGAATTATCTGGAAAACTGGAATTCTAAATTAACGTGGATTATATATTTTTTCCATACCTGTCAACTTATTATTTCCAAGATCAAGAACGCTAAGCAAAGTCAAATTTCCAACCTCTCTTGGTAAAGGTCCTTCAAGCTTGTTATTCCTCATATATAAAAGTCCAAGTGATGAAATGTCGAATATGGTTAAAGGGATTGAGCCTGTTAATTTATTGTTTTCCACCACTAAATAGTCCAAGTTAAGATGACCAATCTCATCAGGAATTCTGCCTGTCAAAATGTTAAACAAAAATATCACATAAAAAAATTTGATTTATTTTGACAAAACTTCTATACAATCATCATCATCATACCATCATACTATACTAAAAGTGGGAAGCCACAAATGTCTAGATTGTATTACCAAAATAACAATGTAAAATTGATGGACCCATTTACCCTTTCAAAATCAAATGACTCTTATATATTAAAGCACAAATATGTAATTTTAGATGTTAGCTCTTTGGATTATAAAGTCTTGACTTAACATGAAAATTTATTATGTGACAATTAATAATTCCATTTTCAACAAAAGGAAATACTAGGGGTCAGACGTTACGTTGATGAAGAAAGGAAAAGAAAAGGCCAATAATTGTTTTGATCAACTATGCAGTCTTCATTCGTGGGGGTTCATTCTTGTCATAATTAATTTTGCAACGACATTTCTAAATATTTTCCTTCGCCAGTCTCAATTTTTTGTATGCATTTGATTGTTTGATGTGTTTCAACATCAAATTAACCACTTTGGGATCTGAAACACAACTAGCTAACAAGTCATAGAAAGAAAAATTCGTGGTGTAGACAGGTACATGCAATTAGGAGTTTCTGAGTGAGTTAAGGGAAAATATTATTGTTTTATTTCATATTATTTGTCTTCTCTTTCGTGTTTTTCGTGTATTTGGAGAACCTATAAAATTATATCTTGGCCGCTTCATTTGTCTCTATTTAACTTTCTTTTGTTATCTTCCTCACCGTGGTAGAAGTTTATTTGGTTCTTCAATGGATTTATCTACTAAGTGCAGGGGAATGATAGCTGTTTAATTTGGGAAAGAATATGTTCAAGACATACTTTTTGTTCTTCTAAGTAGAACTTAAGAAGTCTAGCATAACATTATTTTTTACTGCCAAGAATTTTGTTTTATTTCATATTATTTGTTTAGTATTTTTTTTTTTATGTATTTGGAGAACCTAGTAAATTATATCTTGGCCATTTCAATTGTTTCTATTTAGCTATCTTTTGTTATCTTCCTCACCATCTTCTTAGAAGTTTATTTGGTTCTTCAAAGGTTTTAGCTGTTTAGGGGAAGAAGATGTTCATGACAAAATTTATGTTCTTCTAACTAGAACTCACGAAGTCTAGCACAACATTAGTTTGTATGGCCAGGAATCTTTATATTGTTAAACGTGCATGTTACGTTATTTTATCACATAGTAGTGTTTTTGTCTTTTCATTTAAATATTGTATTGTGCTTTAATCAATTGTTTCTACTTTAATTTTTTTTTTCTACTTTATATTAAGAGAGCATTGGTAAATTTGCTGTTTCTTTTTACTGAAAAGGTATTTTTATTCCTTAAAAGTCCCATTTCATAAAATTGGTACTTATTGACACTTTTTAACAAGGTTCTACCAGCAATTTTGCTATCAAGATATACACTCTTCCAAGTAATAATTGACTGATTTATTTTTTTTATTTTTTTTTCGTTATAGAAAAAATAACAACTCTGATTTTATATATCATATCAATATATACAATATTTTGTGTCTGATAAGATCAAAATTAATTTCATGACACATTGTATATTTGTATCCACTATAACTAAATGTAGTTGTTCAACTTTGCACGTTTAAGCATTATCTAATTATTTGCTTATCTAATTATTTTAGAGTCAACTGTCAAATTGGTCGAATACGCTAACTATTCAAGATCTCGAATTTTTTCCTTCAAATTTCATATTAATCACACGTATTTCAATAATATATATGTCATTTTAAGAATTTAAAACATTTTAAGCATGTTTTGTTTTGAAATAATTGCTCGGGTCATCGAGCCGTATCTGTTTGACGTTTTCAAGATTTATCTAAATGCATTATTGTTTTTAGTATTTATTATTATTCTTTACGTTTTTCTCTACAATATTATTATTACCTATCCCGATGAACTTACGATTGTGACATGTAAGGAGACAATAAGACCCGAGGAAATTGTCAGAGAAGTGAAAAACTTTGAAAATAAGCCTAAGTCCAATTTGGATGAGACACACTCGTTTCCTGAAGGAATATGAGGATATCTTTGCATGGTCCTATGATGATATGACCGGTTTGAGCACGTCCATAGCGGCTCATAAACTACCTATCAACCCAATGTATCCGCCGGTAAAGCAGAAGCTCAGAAAGTTCAAGCCAAATATGAGTTTGAAAATCAAAGAAGTCACCAAGCAGATCAAAGCTAAGGTTCTCAGAGTGGTTGTAGGGGTAGCAAACGGGCTGGTCGAGTCGGATATGGGGGATCGAGAACGGGTATTACATAAATGGGTTAATTATCCGGCCCAACTCATATTTAAACGGATAAAAAATGGGTTAATTGGCGAATAATATGGATATCCATATTATCCATGGCTTCTTGAATATAATTACTTTAATTTTGAGAGAATTCCTAGTCTCCCAAACTTGGGTAATCCATTTGAGTCTTTACAAATGTAAAAGTTAAATCCATTAGTTATCAATTGATTATTCATTTTCTAAGTGGATAATATGGTTCTTATCCATATTTGACTTGTTTTTAAAAAGTTTATTATCCAACCCATTTTTTAGTAAATAATATGGATGAATAACTGTTTTATTTAATCTAATTTTCCACTACTGGTACTAACTGTCATAAAAACATGTGCAACGCAAGTGCCTTATATATTTGCAGTGAAAAAAAAAAAATTCCCATGACTCAATGGGAATGTCCAACTCTACTCTTTTTATTACTCCTCCATTTCAATCTAGATGAGGTAGTTTGACTCAGCACGGAGTTTAAGAAAATAGAGAAACTTTTGAAACTTGTGGTCTTAAAAGCTTAAGGGGTCATGACATTTGTGTAGTTATAAAAACTTCTCATTAAGTCATAAATAGGTAAAATGAAGAGTTTAAAGTTCAATTATTTCCAAATTTAAAAATGTATCATTTATTTTGAAACATACTAAAAAGGAAAGTATCCCGTCTAATTTGAAACATGGGGAGTAGCAACTAAGCAATTAGTGAAAACAAGCTAATTTTCAAATCTCTTTTTCTTTTCTCACAATTACTATGCAGTAGTATATCTAGCTTTAACAGAGAGGAGAATAGGTTTGTAATTTATTGCTCATAGACATTAGGTTACATTAATTAAGTAGGAATAATTGGGTATGTAAAAAATTTTGACAAAGATTTTTTTGTCATGAAAAAAATTAAAAACAGTTTCTGCTTCTGCTTCTTAGGAAAGCTACTTTTTCAACTCCTCTATAGCAGAAAAATTGCTTCTGCTATTGTTCAAAAGCAAATATCTTTTTTTTCCTCTTAAAAGTCTAGCTAAACACCTAAACTATCTAAAATAAACATTTTTCTTTTGTTTGAAAAGAACTAAGCACTTTTAGCTTCTGCAAAGATTGGCCTAACAGGTTATAAAAGTTATTTACGCGTATATATATATGTTATATCCATATATAATATTATAGTGAAGTTAAACTCGTGGGAGAAATGGTAAACACATACCTTCTAACGTGTTATGTCCAAGATCTAAACCTTGCAGCAGCTGTAAGTTGCCTAGTTCTCCTGGAATTGTTCCAACAAAGTTATTTTGCATCAACTCTAGGACTTGAAGTTCCGAGCATTCTGATATGGTTCTTGGTATCTGTCCACTTAACATGTTGGAGCTAAGGTCAAGGTTTTGTAATCTGGGAAGGCGACGACACAAATCAGATGGAAGATCACCAGTTAAACCAGAATCCCCGAGATCCAAATTTTCTAGTGATGATATGTTTAAGATGGAAAGCACATTGGAGCCATTGAGTCTATTGAATCCCAAGGACAACAGCTTCAGACTTTGAAGAGTGGCTATTCCTGTAGGAATATTTCCTTCCAGATAGTTGAACCTCATATTCAAGATTTCAAGATTCTTCATGTTTGAGATAGAAGAAGGAATGAACCCTTTGAAATCATTTGTTTCAATGGACAGCATTCGAAGGTCTTTAAAATCGCCCAAAAACGGAGGAATTTGTCCATAGAAGCGGTTGAAACTAAGATTAATGGCTCTCAATTTTCGTAAATGAGACGATTCTAGTGGAAGTTCACCATAAAAATTGTTGATGCTTAGATCAAGTGATACAAGAAAAGAGAGGTTGCCAAGTTGTGGTGGGATGGTACCAATGAAACCCATACCTGAAATATTCAGTACAGTAACTCGTTGATGACGAGAGCCACAAGTGATTCCAATCCAGTTACATACTGAGGTAGAAGAAGACCAGTTTGTTGAAAGAATTTGATTAGGATCTGAAGTGATGTGGGCTTTCAAGGCTAGAAGAGAAGATTGATCAGTGCTGATATTCAAAGCTAAGCATGTTTCGACATTGTGAAGAGATATTAATAAAACTGCTAGAAGCAGAAAGGAGGCAGAGGAGGTTTTCTCCATCGACGATATCCTCGTTTTGCTTGAGTTATCATGAAAGGAAATGTGTTTTTTGGTTGGATCTTTTTCAGCAATATAATCTCTACAGAATTGGAAATGATTAAATTAATTGTAAATGAGAAGATAATGCTAACAGTTCTATATTATCGAACTAATTAAGAGCATAGTGCTAGCAATTATTAACTTCGTTATGCAAGCTTCATGCTAGAGGAAAAACAAGGGTTGAAAAAATGTTCAAGAAAAGCATCTTCACCGTCTCTTCAGCCATGTTACATCCATTAACTTCGTATAGCTGTTTTGACAATTGACATATTCTATTATTTAGGAACTTCATTAATCCTTCAATCAGTTAGGGGGAAGGATACATTTTAATTCTATTCTTTATATTGTGAACTTTCTGATACTACCTTTAGAAAAGAAATCCATGAAGATTGAAAGTTTTATTGGAAGAGTTTACAGGTGAAATTCCAGAAGAAATTGATAGCTTCAGCTACTGAGATACTAAGGTTATATAATTATTGGCTTATTGTCAATGATACAGGGTAGTGGGAATTTTACTTCTCTTAAGAGGCTAATTAAACCTTAGAAATAAGTGGTGCATATTAGAACTGGTTAAAGTATTAAGTTGATAGCTAATTAATCCGTAATCATTGAACTAAATATGCTACTTATAGAGAAGGATTATACAGAAGGAACCTCTGCTAATGAGATAATATAACTTGTAAAGTGACTCTTGATCAAGAAGTTGTCTTTACTTCCTATTGGGAACATTTCAAGGACTTGGTTGCTGTTGGATATTGAGTTTGGATCTTGGGTCGCTTCATGTGGGCTGACCCGACCCATCTAAAATAGATAAGGTAAAAGAAAGTTCCTCAAAATAAACCACCATGCACAGTTAAATAGTTATGGGGTTAATCAGTTTTTTAAATGAGGGTTAACTTCTCTTTTACACGAATCATGTTATGTTTTCTTCTTCTCCGAGACGAAAGAAAAAAAACAGAAACTTTCTTCTTCCTCTTCAAAATCCACACAAGGATAAAAGACACTTAGTTCGTGAAATTCTAACTTTATTTCCAAGAGATTTAAAGTTCGACTTGGGGCAATTCTTTTGGTGGTGAGTTCAACGATATCCGTTGCATCAAAAAGGTACACAACTTGTTGTTTTCGCCCCTCGGTTTAATCTCACATTGGTATCAGAGCAGTGTTATTTGTATCCTGGTTCAATTGCCTCCATGAAAAATATTGTGTTGGAAGTATCCCTCATTTACTATCTGTTGATTTGTTTTTGCTAATTGCGGTTGGGGGAGATGGCCATGTTGTGAGAACGACATAAAACTGTTAATTTTGTACTGTTGCTTTTGTCACTCAAATATGGTATAGTTAATTAGAATTGCAAATTTTCTTTTACGGTGCCACATATTTCTTTTTATATCATATGTGTTAAAAATAGATGACACTTCGTCGGATCGGGAGATTTAAAATACCGGCAACAAATTTCCTTATGTGCCCGGCTCTTTAACCATATGTGTGGTTAATTTAGGATACCAATTGAAAGGAATTATCAATAACGTTACCCATGTGTTTGAACAGAAGTAACAAGATGTTTTAGAAGTCCACGTTGGCTTTTATGTGTACCACTCTTCAAAGTACAACTTGTCTACTACTTCGTGGCTTTGTTTATGAAACTGCTACGTTTTCTATTTGATATATATTTTTTTGAATACTTTAATATCAGACATTGGCTTGGTATTGAGACACATATTTAACTTATAATTTAATTGAGTGTTGAAAATGGTCTTAACCTCCATTTAAAAATGTGCCAGAATTCTTTTTTGGTTGTCATTACTTGGAGTGGGGGTGGTTGTTCTGAATTTTACCCCAAGAAAGTTGCAAAAAGCAGTTCTTTTAATAATAACTATTGAGAAGTTAAACCCAATGTTTAACTCTGTATGATATTTTTTTTGGTTATCCGCAATTGCAAAGTTAAGTTTGATTGCTTGGTGTCATCTCTTTGACCATATTTAATATGGTTAGATAATGAATACAATTATACTACTACCACAACATACATTTCATCATAGATATGTGGTCATATACTTTCTAAGTGCTTAGGCTGAGCATTTAAATATTTAAAGATATGGTCTATAGTGTATTCATTGTTCCTTAAGTGAAAGGATTCAACTAAGTCTCAGTCATTTCTTTACTGATATATTACTGGTCATTGAGGGTCGAATGTTTATTTCTAAATAAATAAATGACCGTTAAACTTGATTTCTCTTCTATAAGTGATTATGACATATGTTATCACATAGAATGATTATGAAAAATCATTCGAACTGTTTCCTTGTTCCCATTCAGAAATGGCTGAATGGGAACAAGCTCGAAGTACGCTAAGTGGGAGTGGTACTGAAAGTCGAGTAAGGAGACAACGTAAAAGAGTGCATCGTCGAAGGACCTGTTTCAGTAACGATTCAGATTCAAATTCTGAAGTCATTATGAATGACGTTCAGAGTTCAATACAAAACATCTTTAGGGATGATAGAGCTCGGCGTAGGGAAGGAAAAAGAAAATATGAGGAAGTTAAAAAGTTCAAGATGGACCCATCTGCTACTATACCAATTCATCTTCACCTTTTTGGGTTGAAACTAGCAGAATTGTTCTCTTATCATATATTAGTCAATACATGGAGATCTTTAGCTATATTGATAGATTCTGTAACCCGACCAGTCGTTTTAAAAGTTGTAGCCCTATTTCCCTATTTACTGCTCATTTTGTACTTTATAACTGATATATGACTTACCGGAGTAATTGGTTTAGGTCCGGTAAGAGTTTCGAATGAATTGGAATACTTAGTTCCAAGTTTTAAAGCTTAAGTTTAAATAGTGACCAGATGTCGACTTATGTGCAAACGACCCCGGAATAGAATTTTGATGATTCCAACAACTTCGTATGGTGATTTTGGATTTAGGGGCGTATTCGAAATTTTATTTGGAAGACCGTAGTTAAATTAGACTTGAAATGGCTAAAATAGGAATTTAAATTTGGAAGTTTGACCGGGAGTTGACTTTTTTATATCGGGATCGGAATTCAGTTCTGAAAATTTTCATACCCCCGTTATGTCATTTATGAGTTGTGTGCAAATTTTGAGGTCAATCGGACTTGATTTGATAGGTTTCGACATCGAATGTAGAAGTTGGAAATTCTTAAGTTCTTTAAGCTTAAATTGGGGTATGATTCGTGATTTTAGCGTCGTTTTATGTGATTTGAGGTTTCACATAAGTTCGTATGATGTTTTAGGACTTGTTGATGTATTTGATTGGGGTCCCGAGGGCCTCGGGTGAGTTTCGGATGGTTAACAGATCAAAAGTTGGACTTAAATAGTTGCTGCATTTTTTATTATACTGGAAATTCGGGGGTAGAAATCGAAGCCATGATCGAGGCCGATGATCGAAGGCCAGGGTCGAGGGCTAGGAGCGAAGCCAGGGTCGATGCTCAGGATCGAGAGCCATGATCGAAGGCCAGAATCGGGGGCCAAGATCGAAGGCCAGGATCGAGAGCCAGGATCGACGCCATGATCGATGCCCAGGATCGAAGGTCAGGATCGAGGCCCGGGATTGAGGGCCATGATCTAAGCCATGATCGACGGCCATGATCGAAACCTTGATCGAGGGCCAGGATCAAGGCAGGACCGAGGGCTGCCTGGACGGAATTATAAAATAGGGGACTTCGTACCCTGTGCCATTTTTGACGAATTGGAGCTTGAGGAGAGGCGATTTTTGATAGATTTTCAAGAAAAGAATATTTGGGTAAGTGATTCTAACTCGGATTTGGTCAATATACACGAATATATCATTATTTTCACTGTTGATACCCAATTTTTTCCTCATATTTTTAATATATATATACTTTCAAAATAGTATATTTGCATTATCATTTAGTTTATAAACCTATACAAGTATTTATTCATAATTTTTAAAGGCTTTAAATCAATTTCTTTCTGCATTTTATTGTATAAATATCCAATAATTATCCTTCAAATTATTTTTATGATGATTTAATCATCCAAACTTATCATTTACACCAACATGTATGTTTTTAAATATTTTACTGCATTTTTTATAATTACATTTGTATTGTTTTAGGCTAATTGCATATTTTTGCAATAATAGCCCATATTCATTTATAATTATATTATTTATGCAAAAAATAACTTTTTATATTTTTATAATATAAGTTATTATTTTTGATCATTTTAGTGCACAAGTAATATTTTTGTTATAATTTATTATTTATTTTTGCTAAAATATTGGGTATTTAACAACTAGCCCACTCTTGAACTTATTTTCGGACCAAACAAAGGCCCAAAGCCTAATACACTAGCCCAAACTACCCCCAGCCCAAACTAAATTAACCCAACTCTTAACCCGATCGCGACCCGTTTCTAATAACCCCACCAAACTACCCTTTAATCGTGGCCGTTGATCTCTGAGATCAACGACCCATATCAAACCCTCCCCTTTAAACTAACTGAAACCCCAACCCTAATCCCATTCTCCCCCGTCCGCCGCCCTAATATCCCTCACCTCCCTTCTCCCTCCTAAGAATCCTAGCCGCCCCCTCCCCCCC